>JBAMBQ010004912.1:0-125676 GCA_037044495.1 Stegana nigrithorax
CTTCTGGCTAGAGCTGGGCACGTGCGGAAAAGGTGCTAGATTGTTTCCAGTTCCTTTTTATTCCTGCAGCTCCGACAGAAATCGTCCGTTAAGCTACTCAGTCGAAAAGCTTACTGAAATTTTTTTAAAGAACACTGTGTGCTTAGATTCACACATAACCTCTGAACCTGTATGTAAAAACAAAAAAACAAAAACAAACAAAAAGGAAACATTTAAGTGCCACAGTAACTAGCAAAATAACGAAAGCAGCAACGATAAAGCCGGGTATTCAACGACACCAGTTACCAAACACTAAGCGCCGATTCTTAGTTACCGACGGTCAGGATCAGCTGCTTGTGTCATCGTACACATACCCATGGGGCACAAACGTTTCGATAAAGACATTGATCTGAAGACGTTTGAATTTTTTTTTTTTTTTTTTTGAAAGTGATACCCAATTGTTGTTTTTGTCGTTATTGTCATAGTTAGACTTATTACTGTTGTTGTTATTATTGCCGCTGCTCTGCTGCTGCTCATAGCATTATCATTAAAGGCACATCTCGTCGACGCATTCCAAGTCAGGCAGTTTGCCACGGCTCGCTTACTGCTAGCGTCGTTTGTCGCTGGCTACTTCTTATCAGCAGCTCGTATCTGACTGAGTCGTGTTTTCTGTGCGTCGTTCAGCGTTCGTCGATCGGTCAAAACCAAGGGACAAGCCGCGCGAGTGTGCTATGTAAAACGATACGTTCGTAATAAAAAACAAAAACAAAAAGAGAAAAAAGGAAAAATCGTTTGGTCACTCAATTGGAGCCTTTTGCGCTGACGCGTAAATTAATGTCATAAATTAATTTAAAACTGTCAACGTGTATTGCAACCGGCAAAACCCACGATCGTTGTCGCTACGTAGTCGCGCAGTGTCGGTGTGCGGGAATTCGTTGTTGCACCGGCATCGAGACAACGCCAGTGTGTGCGTTGTCTTCCTTCTTTTTCTTTTTTTTTTTTTTTTGGTGACCAAGCAAACCCTAATGTTCCTTAAACTACCTTCTTAACTAAAGCGAAACACAAAACAACAAAACAAAATACAGCAAAAATTCTAAAATTTAACTAAAAGCACAATAAAACAAGAAAATATTTCCATGTCAACTTCAGCTTCCGTTGCTCTTCAACACTCTTAAACTAACTAACTGCCGCCGAAAACCAAACAAAAACCATTAAAATTTTTTTCGAACAAATACAGCAGTCCAAAAAGTAGGCGATAAATAAAAAGAAAAAAATCGTTTGAAAAGACGATCGAAGAAAACATTAAAAGGTGTAGCGAACTCGCTCGTAAATTGAGTTGTTTTGCATGTGTTTCCTGTGTTGCCCGCAAAGTGTTTGTGTTATATATTAATTTAAAGCAAATAAAAACGAAATAACGAAATAACATAAAAAGTCATAAGAGAAGTAATAATAGTTATAATAGTTGCGGTTCTTTTTTTTTTTTGTCCGTTAATCATTGAAAAAAGTGATTTTATTTTTTTTTTGCATCACGAGTGCTTTAGCGCTTTGATAACGCGTTGCGGATACGAAAAAAAGAAAAACAAAAAACACAAAGTCAACACGAACAACAAGGAAGGATACAACGCCTGACTCGCGCGATTTTCCGACTTCTGCACGAACCGCTAAAACGACTGGAACCATTGCAATTACATTTCAAATCATCATCCTTGGAAATAGACCTCGTGTCATTCCAAAAGACGCACATGGGCGTCTGCACCGAAGAGCGCCCTGTGATGCATTGGGTAAGTGACGAAAGTCCGCTTCAACACACAACCTTTGAAAGCCGAAGTCGAGTAAGAAGTTTTTAGTTGTATATATTAGCTTTAGATATGTTGTTTAGCTTGTTGTAACATATAAGTAAAATACTTTGCAATGAACATACGACAAATCTTAGTTTCTATGTGCATCCCCTTTGTTGACATTTTTGATAATTTGTGAACTTTTATATGGTGCCACAGATGCAAAGCCAAGCAGTCATAAAGTAAAATAATATTTATAGTCATAAATTCAAAGAATTCAATTTGTTCACTTTATTAATATTATATTTATAATTGAGGGTGACACAGCACAACATAGCGTCGGCATGCTTGCTTCTAAGAATTATAGTATAAAATTATACAAAGCATTTATGCAATAACGTATATTCACTGATGTAAAGTAGTTTCTGCAGTGTGAATATCGTTTTTAACTATCGAATGCATGGAAAGTAGAATTGTTCCGAAAATTTGACAAAAGTTTTTTACAACAGGCTTACATGTAATTTAAAATCGGATGGAGAATATACCGTCAGAAGTTTATTAAATGCGGATAAGAAATAAAGTATCCAAACACAAAAAGTTTACTTCTATTCGACCGGGAAAAATAGAATTGCAAATATCCCGTGCCATCAATGATCTTTTCATTCACACCAGACTCCCACTTCTTTCGACTGGCGGGTTTTTCTTTTTTTTTTTTTTTATGTAAAGATGTTTGTCAAAAATCTTTAAATCATTTCTGAATTAATTATAATTTTTGATTTTCTGAGTTACATACATTTACTAGATTGAATGATTCCAAAAAGTTTCCGTAAGTTTCATTATTAGACCGTGGCCGAGGCTGAATCAAAGGCTATCTAAGATTATAATTAGGTTAGATAGGGCTCAAATATGTACCCTGATAGCCATTCTCATAGGGCACTATCTAATAGGGAATCATGCAACAAGACTAGAGAACTTAACGGACGATTTCTGTCGGAGCTGCAGGAATAAAAAGGAACTGGAAACAATCTAGCACCTTTTCCGCACGTGCCCAGCTCTAGCCAGAAGGAGAACACGTTTCTCAGGAGCTCCTTTTATTAAAAGTATAGACAACCTATACCAATTATACAATAACCTTGTTGGCTTCATTAAAAGCGCTGAATGGTTTTATCCAGTTGGGAGGTAACTAGGCCCCCAATTTTGTAGCTTACAACGGACCCAACCTGCGGTCTAAGTGTCTTTGTGATGCAGCTACCCAACCTAACCTAACCTAACCTTCATTATTAGAATTGAACGTAGATGATTTCATAGGAAAAAATAAGCGATGCAAGTAAATTAACTTTTTATATTGCTTGCTTGCTTGGTCCACGAAAACGATAAGGAAAAGCTATATAAGCTAGTAATTCAACCTCAGTTGTGAAATACGTCAGGAAGTATGTTATTTGTACTAAGCTAAACCGTTCAAGATTGCATTAAAAACTGTGTGATATTTTGTTACGAGCCATAAAAACTTGCATCATGCCCTCCGTTATATACGTCAGTTGCGATATTTGAGAGTTTATCAGAAACTAAAAATGTTAACTCAAAAATGCAGAATATTCCGAAGGGAATGTATCGATTCAACACTTACTTCATACGTGCAATTTCAACAGACCTCAAAGTATAACAAATTTTAAAACGTATTCTCGATGCATCATATTCAGTAATATTACCAAACCAATAAAAGATAACATTTTGCGGTTGCTTTATATAATTTGCAACAACGGGAATTCCTGGATTCCTACACAATGCTATGTGTTCTGAGAAGAAAAAAAGATAACTTGAAATGTAATATTTTTAACCTAGTCCAAAATTGGCATTATGGACATTTTTTTATACGAGAGCTCCAAGCATAATGTAATTACAATTAAAAGACGTAAACACATTGTGAAAACTTACTAAGCTAATAAGAGCAATTTGAAAAACGAATTTCTATTTAGACCACTTTGTCATAGAAGTGTTATAAAATCATTCAAATATACAATTATCTTTTACTGACACAGCTATTTTGAAACTACAGGAACTCCTACTACAGATTATAAACTCTTTACAAAAGAAAATCTTCAGAAAAATAATTTTAAAGCTCGGGCAAATGTTTTATAACTTTCCGTACTCAGAAATCAACAACGTACTTCTCTGATTAATTCGTGATTTATCGCAAGCTTAGGTTACAAATGTTATCAATACCAGACCATTGCTAACATATGCAACAACAACAGCAACAATAACAATTATAAAATAACAACAACAACAGTCACATATATTGCAGAGATAACAAACCCTTCGCTCGCTTACAATTATTCATCTTCGATTATTTTTTATTAACGCTTGCATTTGTGAAACTAAGGAAAAAAATTTTGAAAACAAAAGTCGAATATGTTTGAAATCGTAAAAAAAAATTAAATCACTCTTGGTTTTTGGCTTGCTTATGATCCCCTGAGGCATAAAGATTGAAGGCTGAATATACGACGGAAAAATCGAACGAAAAAAAAACAACATTAAAGATGAATGCTTCTCTTAAATAATTCTTTGAAACACTTTAGTTTATTGTTTTCTTTTTTTTTCAGAAATTAGCTTTAACACTTAAATCTCATAGCTGAATAATGTAAAAACATTATCTATTGACTTATGCTTTGAGTTTTGAATGAACCTGAATAATTCGTAATACAAACATATCTTATAGACATGTTTTATATACAAGATATATTTTTTATTTCTTTCATTTCCTAACAAGCTCGAGACTTCACATTTATAAATTGTTGTTTGATTTGCAATCAATTTTAAAAACTCAAAATTATTGATAGGATTTTATGCAAAGTTTCTATTTTATGATTACTGAAAACGAATTTATGCGAAATAGATACTGTGTAGTTTTTTATCAGTGAGTAAGATATTTGAGGTGCAAAGAGCATTGAGAATGTTTGTCTCGCAACTCACCCAATTTCCCTAAATATGGAACTCTCAGCATACACACAAAAAGTAGGAGCCTATTGCCCCTGCGAGAACCAGTGATTTCATACTTTCTGATGTAGTTTTAGCCTAATGTTGTGTACGTTAGATGATAAAGATGTATTTCACAAGTCAAGAAACGGTTGAAAATTTCGACGGCTTTTTTTATAGCTTCCACCTGTCATCTTCAAAACGCCGACGCTTTAACTCTTCTATCGTATTTGGTGCGCAATGCACCCATCTCCTGTCAAAGCTGGTGAATCTAGAAGTCTACCTAAGTAAAGTAATTAAAAACGTAAATATTGTTTTTATTCTTTATCACATAATGACTTTGTGCCTGTTTAGAAAGTATTTACTTAATCTTTCCCTATTATTCATGTTATTGTCAGCTTAAATAGGTGTGACAAGTCATCCATTCCAAACAAATATTTAAAAGTACATACAATATGATTTATGTATTTATAGAAATATCATCTTATACGCGGGTTGCAAACGTTTTGACAAATCGAAAATATTTCTCCATTAACAAGAGCACGGAGCAATTATGTATGATCGCATAGTGAATGTGGAATTAAGTTTCATCGTGACCAGACAGCTGGTGTAGCATGTTTTAAGAAATCTTGTATCTCAAACATCTGTTTATAGTACCCAAACTACATTTACCAAATTAGCATTGGATGACGCATTGTCTTATCTAAGAATTGCACTTTTCTGTATCCTAGAATCCGAAATAGTTATATTTGGTGAAGAAAACAATTTAATTTGTAATGCGTAAAAGGCTTTTACACATTTTAGAGTAGTGTGCGGTAGCCATGACTATAAAAATCAAAACCATGGCATGTTCTTAATATGCTTCGAATAGAGTTTTTAGACAGGGAACCGGTTTTAATTGAAGAGGATTTCCATAACATAATTTCAGCCATAATTTTGGCAATTTTGAAACAATATTGAGGGAGGTGACACGAACTTTATAGCAGCTAAATTTAATTAACACATTACCTTATTTAAAGATTAACAATTTGCACTAACAAATTTTTGCTAGCAATAAATTTGATCCCTCAAAGTTCTTATTAGCATGAAAACAAAAACAAAAATAAAACACAAAAAAAAAAAATAAACCGCTATTAAAGACAATTTTAATATGAGTTATTTTGATTAGGGTTTTTGCCCATTTCTGAGGTCTATCAGACTGTCCATGAGATACTGCTGATGAACCATAGGTCACTATAAAAAAAACGAGGCAAAAAATTCCCCAAAGTCACGCTTCTAGCAGTAAAATTTGCAATATGCAGTAACAGCAAACCTTATAGGCTTTGTAAAGACATATCGATCACTCAGATTTGGGTAATGGTGAATTGTGACTAGCTTTAATAATGCAAGCAGCGACTTAGTAACAGATTCGTCGAAAATATTGAACTACACATTTTCACTTGAATTATAAATTAAAATTGTACCTTTCGTTGGAATATACTGAATACTCCAGCCACAACCATATATAATCTTTAAATATAAATTAAATAAAATTCTATCCCACACATTGTAATAAATGTTGAAAAACATATTTGGCGATGTAATTAAATAAGCAAATAAGAGCGGCTAAATCTGTATAAAAAAAACCAAAACCAGAATTCATAACGTTTAGTGAAAATTTATTGTATGCACAATGACACTTTTTTCTATTTTCTTTTTTCATTTAATTTTTTCCATTTAATTTCGTTTTTGTTGTTTTAGCAATTTTACACATGTTTAAAGCAAATAAATAAACACCACTGAACACGCTAGCATTTGTATACATACATAATCACAGAAATACGCTACATAACATAATGTGCATAATATAAAAAATATACATATCTGCATACTTAATACTTGAGCATACATATACACACGTTTACATATTTACTTATGTGTTTATTATTTATACGCGCATGCACACAAGTTCGCTGCTTAAAAATGCCAAGCAAATAATATACATGAAGCCAAACAAATGAACAATGAATTCCGTATAAATAAAAGTAAAAAGCTTTAAACAACTACACACAATGTAACAAAATCATATAAAAGAACGCGTCGTACTTATTAAAAGAGAAACCCATGCGGGGCTTTCAAAATGGCTGCCACGTGAGGTTAAATAAAAAAGGGAATATAAATAAATTATTAAAATTAAAAGCATTGAAAGCGTCTAAATTTATAATTTATGTAAAATGTTTAACATATAAAATATTTTTTAAAGAATCATGAGAAATTGTTGTCAGAAAAATTTTGCTTAAAGCAACATAATTTAAAATATAGAAACTGCTCACCGATGAGCAATCAGAAAACATTCTACACTCAAAATAAAACGTTGTTAGCCACCTGTCCTAGTGGCAGTTAAACAAAATCCACCAGATTTTCTGCTTAGATGATGCGGCCGCCTTTTATAAATCAACTTTTATATTTTTTTTTTAAGATGTGACTTAGGAAATCAAGAAAAATGTATAAAAATTCGCGATTAAAGTGACCGACCTCACCTTACTAATTTGTATTTGAATGTAGGATATTCAGATCTTATAAATTCGATTCGAATGTTGTATATATTTTCTCGAAAGTTAAAAATTTGTATATTCTTGCTTGTTTTGCAGCTGTCCATTCCATATTTATCCCAGCATCCACGATTGTTTTATACAATTTTACGGGACTTTGATCTTGCTTGCTTGCTTGCGAACAAATTTTTTTTTTTAATAGAATGCCCATCTTCTGCCTATTTCATCCATTTCGTGTTTCGTATGAGTCCTCTATCAACGAAACTCCAAATCATTCTGTTGCTATCAACTTAAAGCTCAAGATATTCCCACTCGTTTCTCATAAACATAATTGAGTGTACACTGTATATGTTTTTTCATCTCTAGGAGACCTATATGAGACATGCACACCTACACTATTTCCATTTACTAAAAGCATAACTTACATATTTACAAACAGTTATTATTTATAAAAAATAAAACATAAATTAATAAACGAAAGTTTTTCATAATTTCAGTCTTAGTAATCTTATTCATTATATATACTTACTCTGTATTCTCTCTACAAATGACAACATTCTAATAGATGCACACGCTTGGGTCTGCTTTCAATACTGACAGTCAAAAGACATTACCCCCCGACAATAAACGCGCATTTCGTTACACTGGTTGGGCCACCCCAACGATTCGGCTTCGGCCAGCTTTGATTTGTCGTTAGACACATTCAACATCGGACAACCTTAAAAAAAATACCCGCCGCCATTTTAAGCATAACTCAAACAAGAAAGTTGTAACGAAAAATGTTTGCGAAAAATACACATGTAGCAAAACCAAACTTGGCCAAAAGGCTGTTATAAAATAACAACAATTTATTTGGTATTTGTTGCTAAATATCGCATATTTAGTTGGCGCATATGTACTTGTAAATATTTTCTTACAAAAAAGTAAACAAAGGCAAACAAAATCGCCATAGATAAAATACACGATGCCGACGCTGATGTCGTTGTCGCATACGAATTCGAATTGGGATTCTCCTTTAGGGAAAAACATGTCGCAAAACATGTCGCAACTTGTAATTCATTCGTTCATTCGTTGTCTGTGCGTCTTGTAAGAAATCAAATGCGAAAAAATACGAATCAAGAAAAACTAAATGTAACCAAAAATTAAAAAAAAAAAAATTATGTTTTTTTTTTGTATTTTTTGTTTTTTTTTTTTTGTTTTTTACGTAAAGTGTGGAAAACCTGTCATCCTTCTGACTGGTGGAATCTATTTTCAACTAATTAATCAAAAAATAAGTAAACTGGAGCAACGGTGCACGGGACGGCGAAAGAGTGCACCAAAGAGCAAGACATATAGCAACAGCAACAGCAACAGCAACATCGGCAGTGGCGGTGTCGGTGTCGGTGACGGTAACGGTAAAGTCGAAACACTCCCGACGTGGCCTGCAACTTCTGCCGGTTTTGTGAAGTGTAATGCGGCGTGTCTGCAGTTTTTTGCGACGGAACACTTGAAAATTTCTAAGTCCGTCGTTCGTCATTTGCCGTCCGTCGCCCGTCGGCTATGAAAAGTCGAGTGCAGAACTGCAAAAAAAAAAAACAAAAAAAAAAGAAAAGAAAACAGAATAAAATCCATTAGTAGAATTCTATAAGCGAGTTAAGAGTGATTTGAGTGGCTGTGATTCAGTTTTTGCCAACATACATATTTTTAAACTTGTTCAGTATGAATTTTTTTCTTCTTTTACGGAACGTTTTATTTGCTTGTCCTTTTTTTTTAATTTTTTTTTTTCCCCGTGCAGAAGTTTGAGTGCAGCTTCAATGATACGCACACGTGCAGCACGTTTTGCTGCTTTACTGTCCTGTGTATGCAAGGATTTTCACATGTTCTGGTTTGGTTAGGCATGGGGGATGGGGGCGTTTCTGTAGTGCGGCTACCACTTTAAATGTCGCGCGACGCTTGCAAGTCGCGCACTCATTCGCGCATTTCTTGGAATTACACATTTGACTTGGCGAAATATTTAATTGATGTCGAAATGAAGTTGAGTTCAGTCAAAGAAACTGCCGGCAAAATGCCGACGCTGAAAATTAAATAGTTCATTTAAATTCACTCTCTGAGACTGCCGCAGCCTAACTTCGTTTATGTTCAATGGCAGACCTTTGTAGTTATCAAGCACCAAAAGTTGTTTTTATGAAAGAAATGTATTTAAAGAAAATAAAAGAAAAGAAGAAAAAAAAAATAAGCAAAACAATTTCTATGTATTATCAACATTAACCTACGTCGACTATTGCAGCAGCAGAGCGCAAGATTTCTTGGACCAGGCGCAAGGGAGAAAAGTCCAACGCCACCTGTAGCACATCAAGGGAGCATTCAATGCGGCAGTGCTGCAGGTGCAAATAACAACCATATACTCTTTCGCACATGCTCCTCATCCTGTCCGGATATTTGTGATCACAGTACAAAGCCATTTGGCAGCACATACGGCGAGTCATACCGAAGGTAAACACCCCCACCCCACCCAACATATACCAAACAATACCGGAACACTATAGCTCATCATGTGTTATTCATTTTTATATGGACAGCTACGAAACCGCCGAGCGTGCGACATTTGATAACGACTCCACAGCTACCAACAAGTTCTCGATCAGTCGAAGTAGAACGGACTGTACGGAGGTGAGCGACGAAACGAATTCGGGCATCTCATTCAAGACAGAACCCTATGGACCACCAAGCAGTCCAGAATCCACGTGTGGCGTAGCCAAACTGTCACGTAACCCGGACGATTGCGCTGGCTGCGGTCGTCTAATTCAGGTGAGAGACGTGACCTCATAGCGAATCCATTCAATGTTCGTTAAAATATTTATTTTTTTTCTTACTTACAGGATCGTTTCTACCTCTCCGCTGTGGAAAAACGGTGGCATGTCAGCTGTCTACAATGCCATGCATGTCGGCAGCCGCTGGATAGGGAATCCTCATGTTACTCACGTGACGGCAACATTTACTGCAAGAGTGATTATTATAGGTGAGTGTACTCTCGACGACCAGAGCTCCAAATACTGTATTTGCTTTGTATGCCAATTATTATATGGCAGAACCCACGCCGCATTTTGTCGATCGCAGCTCGCCAGAATTCGAGCCAACATCTGTGCTGTTGTTGATAAATCAGATAAACCCTCGAACTGCATGCCAAGACATTGACTAGAAAATGATTTCCAAACACGCAAATGAAATATTTATGCAGTTTTTCCGAAAGCCAAAGCCGTCGTCATTGTTGGCGCGACGGCGGCACATTGGCGCATAGTGGTTTACTATGGCGCAAAGTATAAGCAAATTATTTACCATAAATAAAATCATAACATAGATTCCGCAAAGAAACATATCAGTAGATCTTCTATTAAATATTAAACCAATATATGTTAAATTAAAGGTCGTTTTATATAGATGACTTTTACAGCGCCAAATGTCACCTTCAAAACTTTCACTTTGCATCATGCATACAATCTGACCAAAACTCCATTGACCACAGTCAATAAAGATATTATAGCTCGGTTTTAAAGAGATTTCAACATTACTTTTAATTTGATGATGTTGACATATGCATGTATCTACTGTAACCAAATTTGCGTGTATCTGGACATCCCAAATTAACTTTTAAAGTCAAAGTTAGTGCGTTGGAATTTTAAGACTTGGTATTGACATAAAAATAAGACTTTTTTATGAACTGTATGACTGTATTATTTGTTATTTAAAAAAAAAAAATTCAAAATGATTTTTTGTTTTTTTTTTTTTTTTATTTAAGAAAACCAAATCATTCCTTTGAATTTATGACATCAATGTTGTTAGTTCACCCTATGTGTTGTTTTTTTTTTTTTTTGTAACTCGCATCACTGTGCGGCGGTAAGTGGCAATCGGTAACACCGATGACGGCCGCGAACGCGCCAAGCAGACCGCAACGAAAAGACGAAGACACTCTAGCTGCGTGTGTTCTGCTTGCATTCCGCTCTCAAGAACAAACCGAACGAACACGCTACCCAACAATAACAACAATCAAAAAATCTTTAATAATAACCAATTCAACAACAACAGCAACAACAACAATCGCAAGTAAAGTTGACAATGTATGCCACTTGTTGACTCGACAGAGAAAGAGAGAGTGAGACAGAGCAGTGGAGCGGACTGTTTCAACGTTATACTCTCGCGCCTGGTATGCAACCAAGCCAACATGCATCAAACACGCGAAATAAGTGCAACACAACAAAAAGCAGCAACAATGCATAATTATGCCAAATTTCTGAGCAACAATTTTTACCCGCAAACATAACATTTTGTTGTAGTCTAACTTGGCGCAGTTTTCATTAAGAGAGAGGGTTGTTGTAGGCTGGGCGCATGCAGTTAGCCAACGGATTGCGCGCGTTCCAAGCGGCAATTAGATGTATGGTATTACAAGCATTTGTAAAGTGTTGGGGAAATGTGTGAGATCGAATTGCCACAATGGCACCTGAGCACAAAACGCAAAGTATATATGTATGTACATACATGCATACATACATACATATGTACATGGATGCAATACAAACAAACGAAACATGTGTAGAGCATTCTTTCACTCATTCGCTCACAATTTCTGCCAAGCATTCAACTAAGCGAGACGTCGCAGCAAAAGCGCCGTTAGGTACCTGTCGCATTGGCTACCAACAATGATGACAAAACAAAACAACACTGACAGCAACAACAACAAACTAAAACAGTGCGTAAATCAAAAAGTTTATCATACGTAAAGCAAAACGAAATTTCGAACTTTTGCGAGTGCATGAAATGCCATAAATTCAATGCGTGTCATGCTCGTCACTCGTATTTCCTCTCAAATGATTCTTGTGACATTTATTACCGCTCCATATTTCAAAAGCAAGCAACCAAGCGAACAAACATGTGCAAGCGGTCTGGCGACGTGTGTTGGGGTGCAACGTAATGCACTTGAGCACAAAAGTTCGAATGCGCCAATGGCTGTCGTGTCATGCCTTGGCTTTTGCTTTTGCATTTCATTCCGAAATGTTTCATTTCGTTTCGTCTCGTCGCGTTTCGTTTCGTTTCTTACCCACTGTGGTATGATACTGCGCAACCATCATCATGTGTTCGCATGCGAACTATTTTGTTGTATTATCAATCAAATGGCTACGCATAGTACGCGCATATACGATATATGTATATGTACGTACTATGTACGCGCACACCACTTTTAGTTTTGTGATTTATAACGCGCCACGTCAAATATGACAACATACGCGCTTGTTGTGAGGGGAACTCAAGTTGACACACACACACACACATACACACACACACACACGCGCTCAAATATATTGTCTGTCGCCGCACAACCACAAAGCAAATCCAATAAGTAAAAAACTGAAATAAAAAAAGCAACAAATGCCGACTCCAAAATATATTTACCGTTAACTACTGCTCATTTCTTTTATTTCTCCCCAAATTACATATTGTGGGGGAAGTTCATGCAGAGATTTTGTAGGTGGTGCTGGCATGCTGTAGCATTCAAAGTATTTTAGTAATAAATAAAATCAAGTCATGTTTTGTTAACCAAAAATTATTTAAATATTGGTTTTTTTGGTTTTTGTGACTTGAGAACAATGCAAACGTTGCGAAACATTAAAAATAACCTGAAACGAATAAGTCAGTATATGTAAATGCACACACACACTTAAATGAGATGCTCTCCAAACTATATTATTATAAATATTGGTTTCAAAAGTGTTGTTAGCCGACTTTAGTCCGTTTAGCATTCAGAGAGGTGAAATCGAGTCAACCTTAGCATCGAAATTATAGATGCAAAGTGCAATAAAATAACATAGTTCTTCTATTTCGACTTCTTTGTCACTTAGCTCATTAAGCTCATATCCTTCCCAATCAGGAACCCAAATTAGCTTATGGTGATTTTTCCCTTTTAGATATAAAATAGTTGGGTAGTCATGAGCCTGCCCAGAAAGCATATAAATAACCTTGTTACTTCAGAAACCGCTTTTCTATTTACAATAACATCAAATTTTATTGCGCTTATTTCAATGTCATGGGATGGAAAATGGCTAAAATTTACTTTAAGACATAGGAAAAAATTTTTGTAGAAGTAAACATTAAATGGTTATGCATTACATAGTTTTTAATAATATTATATAGAAATACGAATATCATAATAAAGATACAAGAGATTTAAAGATAATATACGGCAATCCCAATTCGACCTCGACTTAGTATACGTAAAAATAACCAACCTCTCAAAGCAATCAACACAAATATACACGAGTATTTACATACATACAATACGAATAAGTGCATACAAAACTTACATACAGAATATACATAAGAATGCAAATGTGTTCATACATTTGTAGTCATGTAATAAACGCCGACTGATGATAACCCACAAGTCACCACAAAACTCATATTCCTCAGAGCTGCGACGTAATCGAAGAAAAATTTAATCGCTCCCAGCTATTCCAGTAGCTGTTAACTGCACAAAAATAAACAAAAAAAAAAAATAAAATAATAAATACAAAAAAAAAAAAGAAGAACCACAATGACGCCGACGTTGACGTCGCTCCTACGCAAACATAAACCAAGTTGCCGATAAGAAATTTGACTACTGTTATTTGTAAATATGCAACAATTATGCAACAATCAATTGGCAAAGCAAAAAAAAAAAACAAAACAAAAAACGACAAAAAGAGAAGGAAACAAATGCCAAGCCAACAACTCAACAACAACCATCACTAATCGGACTTACAAAACACATGTCCCGGCTGGCACTTGCCCAAATTCTCATCGCTCATATTTCGCAGCATTGCTGCCAGAGTTCTTTTCCATGGCAACTTAAGCTGGCAAAAAGCAAATAATTGCGCTACTAAGCCAAGCAGCAGCAACAGCAGCAGCAGCAGCAGCACAACCAGCGGTTGGTCGACGGCGTCAAGGATTGATATACGATGTTCGAGTATGCATGTGCAGCTTATGGAGTTGTAATGCTGCATATGCGAACAGTCGTTGACACTTTACAAGCCGGCGATGTACCTGTGCCAACGGGTTTGCTTCTGGCAATTTTAGCTTACGTTTGCTCTGTTGTTTTTGTTTGTTTGTTGTGGTTGCTGCTGCATTGTCGCTTTACATGAAAAATATGCAACGCTGCCGCTTGTTTTGCTGCAAGGTGAGCCACTCGGTAAAAGCCATAAAATGTGGTCAGGAAAATGTTGACGATACGAAATAAAAATATATATATGTACATACACATAAGTATATGTATATGTATATGTACATGTATAAAGGCACCAAGCAGCGTCAGGCGACTGTCATAAAAAACAACAAAAAGCGACATCGCGAACAGGCTCGCTCCTTGGCAGAACTCGTCTGCGCTGTTGGCTTGCTTATCTGTCACGATGATGTTTGGCCGAGATGATAAAACGGATAAAGCCAACAGGCGACGACATGGCAGGGTTATGGCTCCCGCAGCCCACACCTGCCGTCAGTGCTTAAGTATACGTAGTGCAAGCAAGTTGCTGTGTCGCCAGCATCATTGCCAGCGCCTCATCAACAACGCGATTTTCACTCAGACCATATGCGGCTTTGCACTTTATCGTGATGAATCTCAATACGAGGCTTCTTGTGCAGCAATCAGCGGATTTTTTATGCGAGCAACCAAACGGTGGGCAATAATTTTATTTTACTTCGCTTCACTCTGCTCTTATTTCCTTTTTGACTTGCTTAAACAAAGCTGGCTATTTTTTTTTATTTTGTGTTTTTTTTTTTTTTATTATTATTACTATTATAATTTTTTTTTTTTTTTGTTTTTTTGTGGCTCTTTATGCGCAACGCTCCAAAAAACTTTGTAGCATTGTCCGCCTACATACTTTACTATAGTTTGGCTTAGTTGATTTGCCAAAGTTTTAAGTACTGAAATGTAGTTGGCCCGTTGGCCATCAGCCAAATAACTTTCGCTGCCGCAAAGCGAATGTCTTAATCAGGCGCAAGAAAATCGGCAAGAACGTGTATACTCTTCAAACAAAGTCACATTGGGGCGCGCTTAGCAGTGCGTTGAGTTCGTTGTTTTTTTTTTGCTTATTTTTTTTTTTCTTCTTTGAGATTTCTTTTACTCTCTTTTTTCTTTTTCTTACTTTTCGGAAAATCGACGAAGCATAACCATTTAATTGTGGCAAAGCTGCATAGCCGCTGATTTTATTACTGCACTAAAAACGCGCATTATGCAATATAATAAATCTACTGCCGCTGGCCGTTTTTTTTATTATTATTCTTATTTAAGTTAAAACAGAAACAAATAAAACCAAAATTAAAACGCAAACATTTCATTATTTAAACATAAACCATTTTTAAAGCGTCACAAAAAGCATTTTTATGCGCGTAAATAAACTAAAAACTCCAAGCAAAAATAAAACTTTAAAAAGAAAAAAAAAAAAAAAGCTAAAAATAAAACAAAAACCAAAAAAAAAGCAAAAAGAACATGCATACGTTAAAACCTAATAAATTAAATAAAACGGAATTCACAGTGCCTGCGGGTCGGTGCTGGGGGCGTCGCTTAGTTGCAGAAGTCAAGGTGCCAAGCATAAAATTCAAAAACTTTTAAAAGACGCGCAGAGGGAAACGCGCAACACGACTGCGTCAAAGTCAGCAGAAGAATTTAACGACTTAATATTTTTTTATTAAAAAAAAAAATAAATAAATAAAAAAGAAAAAAAAAAGAAGCGAAAAGTCTTTAGCTAAACAAAGCCAAAGACAAGGGCTTTTTCTTTGCCTAGTTTACGAGCACTTGTCGTGTAGCGCCAGAAGAAGCAGCCAAGCGGTGCAGGCGAAGAGCAGCGATTGCAGACAAGCTTCTTCAAAAAAAAAAAATAAAGAAAAAAGAAGAAAAAACAACAAAATAAATAAATATATGTATGTCTATATGAAAACCACACTAAAAACAAAAAAGAAAAAAAAAACAAAAAAATTTTACATCTACATATAAAAAAGCAAGAGAAAGAGTTAAGCAGAAAATACGCTTGCGCGATAATTAAAATGTTTAATGGCCAACTAAAAAAATCATTTTACGCCAAATTTTCTCAAAAACTCACTTGAAAGCATCGTTAAAGCCTTGCCTTGCCTTGCCTTGACTAACTTGGCTCAACTTGATGCGTCTCGGCTTAGCCCTAATAAGTGCTCCTGCGACTAAATTTCGCTGTCCAGCCATGCGCACGAATTCGTTTACACTCTAATCTAATCTGCTCAACTATAAAATTGTTCAATTTCAGTGAGCATTTTCGTAGAAGCAAACGTCTCTTCTCAGCACATTAAGGAAAACGTTTATGAATGTAAATGAAACTATTATTATTGTATATCATTAAATTAGGGCCAGCCTAGACCTATTGTACATTCACTAGC
Source organism: Stegana nigrithorax (assembly GCA_037044495.1). Lineage (NCBI taxonomy): Eukaryota > Metazoa > Arthropoda > Insecta > Diptera > Drosophilidae > Stegana > Stegana nigrithorax. The sequence goes on from JBAMBQ010004912.1 coordinate 16,673, forward strand.
TCGCTGGCACGTTCACCGGCGTATATATATTTTTTTTTTATTTTTTTTTTTTTTTCTTTTTTTATTAACCGCTACTTGGCTTTGGCGACTGTTGTCCCACGCTTTGCTGAACGCCGACCGAGCGACCGAATGGTTGCGCTAACTAAGTGATGAGTTCAAGATAATTAAGATTACTATTCAAACCAACTAATAAAATGTTTTATTTGGCCTAGAATAGATTGCGTGTAAGTCAACCGAGACATATTATGATTACTTATTAGAGTTAGGCAAGGTGCTGACAGCTACAAAATTGTTTCTAGTAAAACTGTTGAAAGAACAAACTCAACATATAGCTGCTGACATTATATGCTAACATAATTATAACTTGACCGAATGTCCGAATGATTTCATTCATCTGCCTCACTGACTATAAGGCTTAACGCGGGTTAGATAATTCAGAGACAGCAAAATTCCAGTTTCATATGTTTATTGCTAGGTATGCTTCACCCAACCCTTTTATGCAATTCAAAATTCAAAGCTTGAAAAAGTCTGAAGCTTGAAAGATCCGTCTTTCCAACTTGTTAATCACGTATAAGTTTTTGCACAGCACCTTAAACGGTCAGCAAGTTGTGAGCCACTTAACACAAACCTAAAGTGGGAATTGTTCCCAAGGCAAAGTAAGATACGTTGCACTGCTATAAAGCCCTTCCAGCACGGCAGATCAAAAGAACAAAATCATCTGAAAATATTTACCAAAATGGTAAATAAACCAAACCAAAACAAACCAAACTAATTTTCCGGTGCATTAAACACATAATCTGCAACAGTAGCTCAAGAATTGCGTTAAGCGTTTCTTTGGTTAAGCATTTGGGCATTCATGTATTTCCGATTCGGAATCAATCAATGTGAAAAAAAAAAAAAAAAAATAAAGAGAAGAAACGAAAAAAAAAAACAAAACAGAAAAAAAATAGCATATGCAACTCGGTGAGAAAAGCCGAGCATTGAACAAAAAAGTCCATTGCAATGAAATGTAAATAATTATTGTATACGTTTAAAAAACAACATGTTTTCAAGAACCGAATTATCGCGGTGGGGTGCACGCGAGGCTCACACGCTCTGCTATACTCTGCTCTGCTGTACTCTGCTCTGTTTTGCTTCGCTCACAGCACAACACATCGAAGCCCAGGCACAATCCGAGGAGTCGCTGCTAGACTGTGTGCAAAATTCGCAAATGGGGTTGCATTCAGCCACTTATGCGCAGCGCGCGCACTCGGAGAGCCACAGCTTGCATAAAAAAAATAATAAAAACTAAATATACAAATGCTTAAATGTAATCGGAAGAACCTGCACAGCGTGATGCCACAACCTTAGCGCCGCACGCCGCATGCCGGACCGCACCGCACCGCACCGCAGCGCAGCGCAGAGAAAAGCAGAGCAGTGCGCTACTAGAAGCCAATGCGATGCGTTGCATGCAATGCGAACCCAATGGTTTGGTTGATTTTACGCCATGCCTGCCAATACCACGGCAATGCTCTGTTACAAACGCTCTCACGTTACAAGCAAGTTACAGCAAACCGACAGCAAAGCAGCAAAGGTAGAGGAGTAACGGAGTAGCGGAGCAGAGGTTGAGGATGCGAAGCGACGTGCCCATAAAATAACAACCAAAAAACTAGACTCTGCTCAAGTGAAACCCGAAAACTGTAAACCAAACCCAGTGACACGCCACACGACATTCATGACCGCTCGCTCGATACTATAATACCATCCAACCTTCCTCGTACCTTCCTTGCAGCCATGCACGCCGCTCTGTTTGGTGCCGCCTGCAAAACTTCGGCTGTTGTGCGTCAACGTTTGTTTTCTATATCATGCTTAGCATCGTCATCATCGGCGTTATGAGAGCGCCGTCCGTCAAGGATGTCCTTGGCAGTGTGCAGCCGTCAGCAGTCAGCAGTCAGCAGCCTGCAGTCAGCCATCAGCCATCAGCCGTATGTTCAAAGTGGCTCCGAGTGGGCACACAACTGTAAACATGTCGTGGCGAGAGTCGAGTGACGCTAGTGACACTTAGCCACGGAATTCGCTACGGCAGCATTTGTTATCAGCTGCCGATGTGGAACTGCTCGACGTCAGGTAGTTGGAGTTAACATGATACGTGGGTTATCTCCGATATCTGCATTTGGCTGCTGGCAATGTGTGTGAAGTAAACTTGACTTCCGCTTTGTTGTTTGTGCTTGAGACGTTAGCTGCTGAATAACATTTGCTGCTTGGCCAATTTGTGGAGCTTGAAATAATGTTGGTGGATTTTAAACATATTTACAAAATATTCCTTCTGAATATCTTTGAATATTTTATTCGCAACAAAAATTCTCTTGAGATAATTATGTTCTTGAGATTATATATACCATAAAGCTCTGCTGCATAGCATAGAAAACTCACACATCGAGGACTGTTTTCGACTGAGCCATTCAACTAGCTGAGCTGTCCGAGCAGAGAACAGCCTCACAAGATTTAATATCAACGAACCTTCCGATTTATGTCTTAAGGATACTCTCTGGGAATTATGAAAGTGATGATCACATGTAACTTGCTTCGACAAAACACTAGCAATCCATGCAAATGCTAATTGTGTAATAGGCATATGGTATGCATTTTTCCGAGATAGCGATCGGATCAAGAAATCAGCAGTATATATGATATGCACGACATAGTCTCTGGCATGAATGCTGCTTTGTAAATTGCTAAGGTTTGGCGCTTTGCGGAAATGTACTTTTCTTGAGCTAAGCGAGTAAATGACGCCATGCAATGAAAACTAAACATTGGCTGGCTGGCTGGCTGGCTGGCTGGCTGGCTGAGCCTATATTTGTATCTGCAATGCGTAACCCAATACAACGTGCATCTGTACATGAGTAAGATGTGTGCATCTTGTATGTATTACGCTTCATGTGCTATGCAAGAAACGCCTCCTCACACGAAGTTTGCTTCCGCACAGCCGAAAGCCGACAGCCAGCAGACTAAAGCATACAGACAGCAGAGAACGGAGCACAGCCTGGAGCCTGCGGTGTTTTTACGCCTGCCACATTCACTTGAACAAGTGCAAACCCAGCAGCCATGAAAATGTCACAGGCACTCAAAGACGCACAGCACAAGAACACACATCATATCTGGTCGTATACTCGCACACCTCTCAACTTGAGCTGAGTGCGATACAAAACCAGATATGGATGCGGCTGCAGTACCGCCTGATTGCTTATTGTGTGCTCCGCTTCATGTCAAGTTTCCACCTCAGTGCGTGCATGCATGCATGTATGTGTATGTGTGTGTTCGTGTGTGTGCCTGTGCGACTATGTGACTCTGGGCATAGTGCACTGTAACACGAACAAACGTACGAACTGAACCAAAGTGAGATACTATTGAATGTTGCGGCAAGCCGCAGCAGCCCAGCAGTAACAGCAGCAACAGCAGCATCAGCAGTCAAGCAGCAGCGGCAGCCGCCTGACAGAGTTTACAATTGATGTGCCACAAAAGAGCAGGCGTCGACGGCGTTTGAACTGAGTGCAGCATGCCATGGTGGCTGGGCAACACTTGCGGCTTTGTGTGGGAATTTTGCGGCTTACTGTCAGCCGGCAGTCGGCAGTTAGCAGCCACCAGCCAGCAGCCAGCAGCCAGCAGCAGCTATGCAGCAACAGCAGAAGCCGCAGAAGCCACAACACATCACGAGCTAGTATTGAACCAAGACAAGTCAAGTAAATCCAAGCCAAGCCAAGCCAAGCCAAGCCAAGCCAAGTCAAGCCAAGCACAAGTTGAGCAGAGCTGTGTTGAGATGAGCTGTTCTTAGCTGAGCTGAGCTGAGCTCAACTGAACTGAGCTAAACTAAGCAAAGTGAGCGTCGCGTATTTAGCATCGGAGTATCAGATTTCGAGCGCTCGAAAAACATAATCATATATTAGGAGTTGTCACTTTGACATTTCGCCTGCTCTTTTACATGGCAATAATCATAATTCATTTTTTCTCAACTCGAACGACGCGTACGCGCTGCGATGCGATGCGATGCGACTCGCGACAGCGACAGCGACAGTTTGCAACGGCTGCGATGCGGCTGGAGACGTCGGGGACTCTGCTCTGTGCAGAACAAGGCAATTGCTGTGTGGACGTGGGGGGGACGAGAGGGAAGAGAGGAACTTTGTTACTTTAGAACCAGATGAAACAAAGTGCGACGAAACAGACAGAATTGTTGGACAGAGTGAACAGTTTTATGAGCGGCCAAAGCGACAGTCAGCGGCCACAGCAGAAAAAAACGTTGAACGTTGAACGGTGAACGACGAACGACGAACGGCAAACGACGAACGGTGCGCGGACACAGGCGACCGGGTGGAGCTCGCATGTGATGGGTCCATGTTTAATATTATTTATGGCGTGTTCGTTGCTGCAGCGGTAAAAGGTACGACTGTTTTCTGCCGCTGTCGCCGCTGCTGCTGTTTGCTTGGGATTTTTATTATTATTATTTCTTTTTATCAAAGCACCAGCACAAGCGGAAAGCCAGAGAATGCGCCAGATTAGCAGAGTCTACACTAAAAAAAAAAAAACAAAAAACAAAAAAATGAATGGTCCGTTGGATGGAGAGAAAGATGGATGAATTTTTATGCCTACAGTAAAGTTCAATATATTGCGCTATCTTTTAAAATCAATACTTTTCAAAATTTATTGATCGCTGAAATGTTTAGTAAACACTTTCGCATCATATAGATATTTGCTAATCCTACTTATCTGTTGAAAAAAAAAACAACTCTAATTCAGCTACTAAAAGCAAAAAAACTTTGCAAAACGAACATCACAACTTAGCAGAGATATTTTGAAAACATTTCATTTCCTAACACAAATAACTTTTAAAGTTTCAATCCTGAAATGGAAAATTAAACTTTGGCTCTTCAACAATATTTGCAAGAGCCTTTGCTAATTGTAAGTAAATCATTATGATTATTTCGTTCCCTTATCACTTCGGCAACATCAGTTGAAAATTGTGATTCGATAGATTTATTCTTTTATGATATCTGACATGATGTGCAATTTGTCAATTTGCGTTGTTTTACTGTACGCATCTACATACATATGTTCTCATACCTATGTACAAGTTGTGCACGACAAGCATCTCGGCGTCACATCCCAAATAATTTTCAACAAAATGGAATTCCCTTTTCATGCCAAACTACATGAATGAGGAACTGCTCCGCCGTTAGGGCGTTAAAGGGGGTTTGGCTGTAGACGGTGCATGCTTGGCACATCGGACATGCAATGCACCAGCCGTCTATACACACATGTACAATACAATCTTCGTGCATACAAACAGACATGCAAACATACATACATAAGAGTATATGACACTCTTGAGTTGTTGCACACACATAGTTCGGTCGACATGGCACGATATGATAAATTTATATGGAATTGTTTGTGTCTGCAATGCAACATCAACAACAACAGCAACAACAACAACATCATCATCGTCAACATCAACATCACCAACATCATCACCAACATCGTCAACTGAGTGCTGTGTAGTTGTGCGATGCTGTGAGGTTGTGGTGTTGTGGTGTTGTGGTGTTGTGGTGTTGTGCTGTTGTGATGTTGTGATGTGAGAATGAGTTTGTGATGAGCGCAAATCCAGTGAAATGCGCCAATTATTTTGATTAATGTCAAAGAAATCGCGTGTCTCGCGTATTTGATGTTTCATTTCCTTTTTGTTATATTGTTTTTTGGCTTATTTCTTACTTTCCACATCATATTTTGCCATCACCGCTAGACGCTAGCGAGCAGCAGCAGCCACAGAAGAACTGACATTAGCTTATTGCACTTGACAAAGGATCACGTTCGCCAGCAAGAGTTCAACGTTTGCATGCCAGCGGCTAAAAGGCAGCAAAGGCAGCAAGCAGACACATGATGCTACCGCATGTATAGCAAAAGATCTTGGACTTTAAGTGAACTTATGTGATCTGCCAATAATCAGCTGTGGTCATGCCCGTCCCGTTTGGGCACACCATGACCTCATACTACTTAGCACAGTTGCAGTGCCATGTGCCATGTGCCGTCGTCATATAGTAGAAATGGCTTACGAACTTTTTTTATTATTTAATTTAAGTGTTTTGGTTTTTTTTTTTTTTTTTTCGTCAGGTCAGTAGGAGATACATGTATAGTATGATAATTGCGGCACACACATGTCTGCCACTGTGCGGCTGTGATTTGCCGATTAATGGCCACAGCACACACACAGTAGCCCCGCAAATATGAAAAGTCACTGTGAGTGCGCCTTTGTGCGATGATGCCGCTGTCGCGGCTCCTTCCCTTCGAATTGAAACAATTTGAGCAGCCAGCCAGCCAGCGGCTGTATACATAAAACGGTAGCACTTTTCCTTTTTCTGGGCATTGACGAGTTGGCATTGTGCTAACATATCATTACGAAAATAATTTTTGACTTGCGCAGACCACATAATTAAGCCTAGCATGCATGCGTGCTTCGATTGATTCACTTCGATTCCGTTCGATTCCATGCGACTCCATGCGACTCCACTCGAATCGATTGAAAGTTTTGGAGTTTTGGAGTTTTGGCGAAATCATGCGAAATAATTGCAGCTGACAATGCTGCGCATGCGAGTGGGAGCTGGCATCGCGTTTGCGAAACTTAACTCATCCTCTACCCCGTTGTTGGTCATTCTCGTTGCAGTTTTTTTGGAACACGTCGCTGTTCGCGTTGCCTGGCGTCCATCAGCTCCAATGAATTGGTTATGCGCGCCCGAAACCTGGTTTTCCATGTGAATTGCTTCTGCTGCACGGTCTGCCATACGCCGCTGACAAAGGGCGATCAGTATGGCATCATCGATGCGCTGATCTACTGCAGGTGAGTGCCAGACAGCAGTGACAGTGGACCGCAGACCGTAAACGATTTAACATTGTCATTTGATCATTTGCAGAACGCATTACAGTATTGCGCGTGAGGGTGATGCTGCATCGTCGAGCATGAGCGCAACGTATCCATATACGACACAGTTTGGTTCGCCACAGAATGACTCGTCGAGTCCACATTCGGATCCGAGTCGTATTGTTCCTACGGGTATTTTTGTGCCCACTGCTCATGTCATAACTGGACTACCGCAGCCCGCACGTCAAAAGGGACGGCCACGCAAGCGAAAGCCGAAGGAGATTGAAGCGCTCACGGCAAATATTGGTAAGTAAATATTCGGCATCGTTCGGCAACAGGCAGACAGGCTGACAGGCGGACAGTTGGGTGAACGACGTAAAGTCAGACAAAGAGACAGACCGACCGACCGACAGACAGACAGACACAAAATAGCCGTGTACACGAATTGGCAATGCGCAATCAGCCATTTACGACGCACTCAGACACAGTGGGACAGTCGACGAGGCAGCAATAACGCCAATTGGCGCCACTCTTCTATGTTCATACGTTCGGTCGTTTGGTCGTTCGGTCGTTCGCTCGACTGCGCGGTTAATGCCTATGTGCAGAGCACAGCACACTAAAACCGCCCTCCATAAAATCCCAAATCGCTATAAAAAATCATTTTGCGGTGTAGGCAAACGCCGTAAAAGGCTTCCAACGAAAAGCCACAGCACACGTTTTATTGTCGCTACACTCGAAAAAATTCCGCACAGCATCCAAAATTGCATCTCTTGCGATTCAACATTTGCAGATCTCAATACCGAGTATCTCGATTTCGGCCGCGGTTCGCACATGAGCGCCTCCTCGCGCACAAAGCGCATGCGCACCTCATTCAAGCATCACCAATTGCGCACCATGAAGTCCTACTTTGCGATCAACCACAATCCGGATGCCAAGGATCTCAAACAGTTGTCGCAGAAGACGGGCCTACCAAAGAGAGTTTTACAGGTAAGCAAGCACACACACACAAAACATATGCATATACTATGTACAACGTATATATTAAATGTTTTCTGTCGCTTTTAGGTTTGGTTTCAAAATGCACGCGCAAAATGGCGTCGCATGATGATGAAACAGGACGGCACGGGCATGCTCGAAAAGGGCGACGGTACACTCGATTTAGACAGTATTTCAGTGCACAGTCCAACATCGTTTATGATGGGCGGCGGTCCGAATAGTCCGCCGCCACATAATCTCGACTAGCAGAGACGTGCAGAGGCGTCGGAAATGAACTACAGCAACAACAATAATAACAACAACGGCGGAGACCAAAACACCTATCAGCCAATACATACATCACGCTTAAGTCCAAATTTAGACTTCCTGGACGATGTCGAGGTCGATGATGTTGAAGCCGATGCTGATGCTGATGCTGATGGCGATATCGATGGCGATGGCGATGGCGAGGATTACGTTGACTAGTTCGCGCCGTTGTTGGCCGTTTTAATGACCAATAGGGGAACTCCATACGAAAGCTGTTAGCAGTTAGCTTTTATAGTTGCTAGCTTTTAGCAAACATTAAAAATTAAAAACAAAAGGGGAAAGGAATATGAAAAGGAAAGGGATAAAGGAAAAGGAAAAAAAGTATAAAGTAACTTAGGTCCTAGAACTGTGTAGTAAAGTTAAAGGCAATGCTTTTGGCACGGTTAGGTGCTACTTACACACACACACACACATACACGCAAACACCGGTTTTCATATATATATATATATATACTATATATAGATATATAAATTAGCTTGAACGCTTCCAGTTAAATAACAGTAAAATTACTTAAGCACTTTGGGACCCGCTGTGTACCAATCGAAACATTTGGAACATATTGATCCGACTAATTGCATACTTAGTCCAGAATTCGGCAGCTCGTGCAAAAACTAAGCAAAGAAATAAAAACCTTGCAGGCTAGTGTTGAAACGGTGCGCGTGCGCACCGCCGAACCTGATTTTTTAAGTGTCGCTCAAATTGACACTTACCTGTAACTTATACTCAATACACTTTGGCTTTAACACTTAAGCTAAGCTTGTATTAGCAGATCAATTTTTTTTTTTTTTAAGATTTAAACTTAAGCATAAATTTATTAGTCACCGTATTAGCGTTAGCTGACAGTTCAATTTCAATGAATCTTTTTCTTAGCATCATAAATGTCAGTCCGTTACCTAATATGCTCTACATGAACTACCTACACTTTTAACTGACTTAAACTGCCAGTTAAAGAAATATCAAAGAAAAAATTGTTTCGCAGAAAATGTAAAACTCATTTCGAACTTTTCGTTATCCACATTTTCCACTTTGGAGTGTTGTTAATTTGCACTATGTGTCACTGTTGTATAACAAAAAACAAGTTAACTCAAATTGGTCATGAGTTCAGCTATGAGCTCGCCAAAAAGAAAGTTACCAGGCAAGAGCTTATGCGCGTGCAATTTGTTGCTTCTAAGTTCTGCGAAGCGATGATGTATTACAGCTGATCAATGATCCCGTCACCGTCATTTCATTCACAATTTGCCATGCTTGTAGCACGCTGCCAGAGAATATCTATAAGAATATATCGCTATATCTCTGGTGATGGCGCTAACAGTTACATCAATTAAAAAACCTTGACTATTTTATTATGATAAATATGTACAAAGTGCACACCAGAATAGACAATAGGGCAGGCATGTGGATTTTGTGCTGATCCCCCGGTTTAAAAGTTAGCCGCGGTGAGAATGATTTAATAAATATAAATTAACTCACCACGATGAAATAAATTTGGGAAAATAAAAGTGTAGAAACAAAAATGGTGATGAACAGTTGTTTGCCATGTGTTTAGTACACTTTCCATGCATAATGCAAAATATTTGGTGAGGCAAAGTTCGAAAGTTGGATGGGATCACAGGACACGAGATTGCGATTTTGCATCATCAAACTACTTCATTCCACGTGGGCATGTATGACATTTGATTTTTAACTGAAAGCTTTGTTTAAAGAACATGTGAGTGTAGTGTAAACCAAATTTTTATGTTGGGGAAGTACAAGAGCATGTGTATTTTGAAACTCTTAACTGGTCAGCATGATTTGCAGTTTTCTGTTAGTAAACAAAACAGTTTTTTTTTTTTATCATTATTTAAAATCTGTCCTATGGACAATCATTAAATTTTTCAACAAATTATAATTATTTAAGTGCTTGAACGCAAATGGAGTCTTTTAGATATAAGACAATTTTTTTTTTTATAAGATGGTATAGTATAGTGATAGTATTTGTAAATGGACAGTTACAGTTATAGAACAAAAGTTTTTTTTTTTTTTTTTTATAATCTAAACGGTAGATCTAGTGGGTGGAGTCGTTTGAGTCTTCTTGCGTCTCTGCTGTTGTCAATACATATAGATAGAGTAAAAATAATAAAACAATATTGAAAAGAAAACGAGAAAAACAAACGGCAATGGTGTTCTGTATTTATTTTTTGTACGTGTGCGTTAACGCGTTATCCCTTCAACACTAGCACTTTAATAATTTTCGTAGAATTAAACGTCTCTTACGGCTATACAAACATATTAAACAAGATCTAACGAAACCTAATCGTTGTTTCTGTAACGTTCATTTGTAAATATCTATTAGAACTATTTGCTTAAAGATATTGTTAATATATTATGAGAAACATAACAGAATACCACAATATATATATAAATATATATGGAAATCACGTTTAGTTTAGTGCATAACTCTATACTTTTAAGTCTGAAATGTTAATAACCGAATTAATTATTTATTGCTCCAATTATAATAGTTAGAGATGAATTTTGTTTATAGAAGGCAACAACAATATGTTAGTTATAGACTATACATGTATAATGTAGTATTACGGAAAAAGCATCAGCACAGAAAAAAGATATATATCTTTGCATATATGTATACACATATGCATATATGTATATACCGATGTATATGTATATGACAACGCATAAATACATAATTAAAGCATATATAAAAAAAGAAATATACAACCAGAACACGAAATTTGTACTTACAAATATAGTTTAACCATAAGTCGTACCATAGAAGCCAAATAAAAATTATGAAAACATTACACTTGAATTATTTCAAATTTTTGGATCTAAAAAAACGCACACACAAAGATCCAGATCCACAGATACCTATGACAGTGTTTCTAACTGTCGCCAGAAAGCAAGAGATAGAAGCTGGCGGCAATGCATATTGAAAACCGACATACACCCGCCGAAGTAAATAAGTAAGTTATATGGTACAAATACCTTTAACCCACTTACAAAGTGTATTATACTCTCAGTACTTTCATTGCGATCGAGTGTACCTTTTCCTTTTTGCACTCATATCATAATATCCAAATTGGATCGGTTGAATTTTGAACTGTTTAAAACTCTATTAAAAATAAATAATGCAAAAAAGCGAAGTAACCAATTGGGTTGCTATAGCAAACATTAAATTTCACGCACAACGCCTTGTGACAACGTATAGTTAAAGTCATCTACATATATTAATGAAAAAAACAAAATTAAGCAACTTTAGTATATTTTCCTTAGTATGCATTAAATTTGATATATATAAAAGTTGTAAAGAAATAATTGCCTGTTTATATAGCCTGTACCAAAAAATGGTAAAGAATATATAAGAACATAAGTAAGTATATGTATATAACAAGCAGAAAGAGGCGTGGACAAAAATTATATTTACTGAGAAAAATTTTTTTGTTTCTTATCGTACAAACACTAAAGAGAAAATTGAGCATATAAAAAGTGCATGTGATAGATAAAAGCAAAGAGAATGTTAACCATCATTCTAACTTAATCTTCATACTCTTTGCATTGGATAAACGTTTTCTGCACTCTACTTTGCCTACGAAGCATCGCGCTATGTTATTTTGTCAGCAGCAAGCAGTGCACTTTTCACTAAAAATCAAACAAAGCTGTCAATATTCAACGAATATAGCCGACTGAAGCCCCCCTGGCATTCTGTGTAGTTTTTTATGCTCAAGAAAAAAATATTTGTACAGTCGGACAGACAGGAAGCCCATAAACAATTTTCAACCAATTGTAGACGTTCCAGTTGCAGCTTTGCAGATTTCAACTAATTCCATGCGGTTATTCACAGCAACAAACTTAGATCGATTTCTAGTAGAATGTCACACTTGAGTACACACAAAAAAACACGTTTTTTTTAAGCTTTGAATGATTCGGATATTTTGTTTATAAAACGTACTATTCTCAATTGTTACAAATTCCATTCATTGAAATTGCTTCTAGTCCTTGCATAGTAAAAAAATTTAAGAATAAAATTAGTGAAAAATAATTTATTATTACAAAACATTAAAAATTAATTGAGAGCGAGATTTTGTTTTCTGTTTGCCTTGTTTTTTTTTTTTTTTGTTTTTTTTTATTCAATTTTTTCCTAAGCTAAAATATATTGATCTCACATATACTGCATCGTGAACATGAATAAGTTTGCAAAGTTAAATAAAAAATTTAATCATTAATATAAAAAAATCCGTATAGGCCAAAAAACATATGTATGTATACTATAATAAATTTTTAAATTTAAGGATCCACTAAGATGCCTATTTAAAAAAATGTCTTTTATGGTTTCAAATTAATTACTTGCATTAAGTGCGTTTGGAGTTTAAGTTACAAATTACAATTATAACAAAATATGGTTAATATTATGAGTGCTAAAAAAATATACGAGCAAGACACAACGACGTAAGGCAATACAAATAATTTTTTGAATTTTTGTTTCTTCGATTTCAAATCGATTCGACATTACATAGGTTTTACAGCTACATTAGTCTAATCGAAGCTCGTCTGCTGAATTAACTAATTTCTTTATTATACGCATTGTGCTATACTGCATTCCATATTGCTCAGCTGCGTTGGGTTAAGCCAGTTTTAGCTGCTTGTGACCTTACATGCGTGTTTGGTTCACTTTTGGGGGGTTAGCAAACTTCTTTGTGCCAATTTTAATTTTGTTCATACTTGCTAATAGTTCGGCGTTTAGTTTAAATATTACACTTTTTGTTTACGTTTCCCATGCTCCTTTTCTGGTATTGTTAGGACTAGTTAAGGATAGTTTAAATTAACTAGGAATATGCATATATAATATTAAATGTTAATAGAGAGACAGAAGAGAGTATATATACTGTTACTGGTGCGGGTAGCGGACCACGCGGCTAGCTACCATTCAGCTGCTCTGCTCGGCTTCGATTTTATTATCACCCGTTAGAGCATCTTTGCCAGTGGAAGCTGCATTCGCTGCGGCAATCGCTTCGCGGTTTTTGCGCTTCATCTCTAACAGCAGCTTACGCTGTGCTTCACGTTTTAATGCGGCAGCGCTCTTGACAGCTTCCGATTTTACGTTATTAGCACTTGCATTCGCAGCGGCGCTTACCGAGGATTTCGGTTTTAGATTTCCAGTCTTAACAAGTTTCTGAGATTTTAACGGTAAACTATTTGTTGCTTCAGGCTCAGCTATGCGCTATATATACCGAAAAAAAAACAAAACATTTATTAAACAAATTTGCAGCTGAAAAACTGGTGCTTGGTTTTACCTTCCAGTCATTGCTTTTCAGTTTTCTCACATCTGCAAATATGGAATCCACATGTTCTACCTGCAAGTTGACCATGTCCCAAAAGCCTTGCAAATCATCAACCGTGGTCGGAAATTTGTCCTCTGGAGAACGATTCAGATTATTGTGACACAGACCTGATATAAAAAATTTAGCATAACTAGTTATTTAAATATTTGGACACGTTTTAAACATTTTTTTTTTTTTTCACAAACCTTCAAATTGTTTCATTTTCTGCGAAACTAACAGACGCGCTTTACCAGCTGCTGAACGCAAGAACCCCAAAGTGTCTTCAGTAATTTCCGGATTGTTCTATAAAAGCGTAATCACACCAACGCTATAAAACTGGTACAAATATATGTAAAATAAATACCAATACTTACAGACAACGCATCGATATACTTTTCAGCTTCGGCTGCCAGTGCCAGTAAACGTGCTTGTTCACTTTTAAGCTCGATTAGAAAATGATTACCATCTTTTTTTGAATAATCCCCTGCCACATTACAGTTAGCGGTGACTGGCGACGTTATGGTTGCCGGCAGTTTGGACGCCGGCGGTTCCGCCGATGACTTCATAATGATCGTAGTTGACGATAGGAATCCTTCGCTGTGCAACTCCGGCACGATCGCTGTAGCCAGAGCTTTATGATCGACTTCATCTGTTACCGCTGTATGAACACTGTTGCCATTACTTTTGGCGTTGCCGTTGACTGCGGCGCAAAGTAGTTCCTTTGCGGGCGAGATGCGCGTTGCATTACGTTTTGGTGATACTGTTGGTAATTGCGCACGGAACTCTTGACTCAGATGCCGAAACACGGGTAATTCGACGTCGCCGTTGCACATGGTGCCATTGTCAGTTATCGGTTCTGTATGCGCCTGCCGTGTTGACGCCGCCGAGCTGGCATTGTGATCAAGTTTCTTTCTAAATTCGCTGTAATCCTTGCTCGGTGACAATTGTTTAAACTTTCGTGATAATTCGTTAGCGCTCTGTTGGCGCTCCAGCGATGCTGGTGACGTTGAGTAAGCACGCGTTGATGTATGTTTCTTTGGACTATAAAAACCTTGCGCTAAAGCGCCAGGTCCATAGAGCCGCTCAACACGCTGCTGTATAAAACTCGTTTTCGTCGAGCCGTTATGATTATGCTCCATGGCGATGCCATTCGCTAGATTATGTTTACTGCCGCCATTATTATTATTTGCCTCTAACAATGTATACTTATTGCCGACTGAGGCAGGCTGCTTGGTCAGCGGCGACGATGTCGTTGCTGTTGCATTTAAGCTCACGTTTGGCATTGTGTGTAGAACTGGCGCAGCCAATGAGTTATTCTTTTTGCAATACTGTAAGCTATTAGTCGACGGTCTTATGGGCGAGACTTCGCGCGATTTATTTATATCCTGACGTATCTTTGAGTCGTATGTGGTAAGGTTCGAATAGCCGTTTACGCAACACGCCAAATTCAGGTAACTTGGTTTTTTATCATATGCAGCAGCATCGACGACAGCAATGTCAACATCTACGACTGTCACAGCCTGCTGTGACGTCCTCGTCGTGATCGTGGGCTGCGGTGAGGACTCGGTAGCTGCAGCCGCAAAAACAGCAGCAACTGGCTTTGGTTGCGTTAATACCATGCACACCTGACCACTGGTAGGGTCCAAATAGGCGGTAGCTGTTGAAGTTGTCGTTGTACTATGCTGCACGGGACGTACAACACAGCGTTCACGTATGTTTGCAGTAAACTCAAGAGTTACGTCCTTCACGGAAAGCGGTGTCGGAAAGTTTAAGCTGCTGCTGGTATCTGCAAAGCCAAATGAATGCGAAAGTAAGTTAGTTAGTTAGTTAGTGCTTAGATTGCATTTTTGCTGTAATCTTTTTTTTTCTATATATATAATAAGAATGTCAGGGTCAGATGATTTGGGTGCAGGTGTTGGGGTAACGTAAAAAATTAAACAAATAAATAGACAAACAAAAAAGTATAACAAAGCAAAAACCAAACAAAATTTCAAGTTTAAAAAGTAGCGTGTTGAATTTGCAGTGATTTTCTTTAAACGATCTGTGTCAGCTGCTAGCACAATACCTGTGATGTCGGAAGAATCTGCATCGACATCGAGGGAACAGCTTCCAATTGAGTCCAAGCTTCGATCCATTCGATTATATTTTACTGCCAAAATTTGAAGAGATTTGTTTGTTTTTACATTAGATTAGACATTAACCAAAAAATGTAAAAAAAAAGAAATTCACAAGAAATTACAGAGCCTGCCTAAACTTTGAACTAAGCAAGCAGCAAGCTAAATGAAAACGTTTCATCGGCTTATGCGAGCAAACGCCCACTAAATAATTACAACGCAGCAAACAGAAAATTATTAAAAGAAAACAACAACATGCAGTGAAAAGTAAAAACAATGCATATGTGGAAAAATATTTTGTCATTTATGCAAAGCCTCATCGTAACGGGCGGACGGACGGACAGACGATCCGTTGATCGCTGCAGACGAACATGCACGCGGGGTACAGGAAATGAACAAGAATGAAAGAGTAAAGAATGTATATAAAAAAGCTGCAGCTTTATGCGCGGGATGGTAGCTGGCGGCGGGCGGTTAATGTGGCGTGGAGGCGATCGCGATCGCACCAACTTGGTTGCTGCTGTTTTGAAGCAGTCGGCTGTCGGCGAAATGTAACTGTAATAAGAAAATCATAAGAAGCAAAAAGCATTTTTTGCGCTTTTGTTCTATTTTCGTTTGTATACACTTTTTTTTATTTATATTAGTTTGTGCTCCACCTAACGGTGACGACGTCGTCGAAGATATTTCCAGTTCCGCTTTACTGGTTTTTTTTTTGCTATGGCCATTATTCTAACTATGTATGTTATTGTATTTTTCTTTTTTGTTCCACCGATTGAACTTATTATTTGGACTTATATTTTTTATAATTCCTACACAAAAAAAAAAATAAAAAACAACGACGACATGCCACGACTTGGCACTAATTGTTGTTCCCCCCACGTTAAAAACTCCACTGCAGCGCAACAGAGCCGCAGAAGGCAATCAACAACTATTTATAATCCCCAACACGACAAAAAAAAAGCAGCAAAAAAAATAATGAAATGAAACGAAACAAGTAAAACATGACAACGAGTGCGACTCATTTGGAGTCTCTTCGAAACCACACGCAATATGTTCTATTTTAGTTCATGAAATTTATTATTGTCGCTTAGAAACGTAACGATTCCGGGTTGGATTTGATGAAAACATGAAAGCTAAGTCCTTGGAGTTTTTACTTGACGTCACCACATAGGGATATGCAAATTTAACAAATTGATTAATTAAACATTCACTGATACACATACTTATACGGCAAGCATATTTAATACATATAGAAATTAATAAACAAAATGTTTTAACGCACCTATCTCCGCAACCCGCTGAGTGATTGTGAATTAAAGGACTTTATGTTTTTACCAAAAATCAACTTTGTTTCATAATCGCAAACTACTTTCTTTTAATAACACATAAAGATTATAACCATTTAATGAAACTTGGCATCAAATCAATAATTAACAACAAAAACAAAAGTTTAATCCACTTTTTAACATCGCACCGTGCACAAGTTTATGAAGAACTGAGTGAATGTGTTGAGTCAGAAGAGAGAAGCTAATGAGAGAGAGTGAGAAAGAACATTTTCGTGCTCTGCAAACCCTATTCCTCTTCAACAACACTGAAGCAGTAGTGCACAACGCCAAATCTTGTTTATTGCAGGTCGGCCGGCACATGTTTTAGCAATCTTTTTAAGACTAAGACTCCTCCAACCGGCGACCGACAACTGTGTGATGAGGTGACAGCCATAACTAACATAACCGAAGGTGGATTTATTAAATTCAGTGGCAAAAACAGTTATAATTTATATGCACAACTCTACACTTTCTTCGCTACCGGTCTGTTCTGGAATGTAACCAACTTGGGTTGTGTCATAATAACGGTGGACAGCGGTAAGGGCTAGGCGCGATTAGAAATATTAGGGATGTCACCTCGCAAAACTTTGTCCGGTGGCTGATAGACGGAAACCTACATAATAAATATTCGAATTCGCGAATTCAGTTTAAGATAAACAGGTTACCAAAAACAAATTAAACGCAAATTTAAAATCGAACCGATGACAACAGAACAGTAATGCCAAAACTTGCAAAAGTGGCTAGGTAGCGCAAAATGTTGTCTAAGAAGGGTAAAATACAAGTGAGAAATCGCTAAGAAAAATTATCCGATTAGTTGAGGTTTTCATGGAAATTAATCCAACAAACAATCTTAATTTGTATGTTAATAATATCTACATTCATTTTTTAACCAAAGCTAAAATTTTTTTAACTTTTGATAATCGCAGTCATTTTACAGCATTGTCAATTATACTCGTATCAACATCGTCATCGGCATTTCGAATATGCACTTACAGTTAAACTGGAGCATTAATGCGTAAGCACTTTTACTTTTTGATTGTTGATTTAAATTAAAACTGCGACTTCATTGATATACCGTTAGATATTGCAATTTTTATTTTTATCTAAGTCTATTGTTAAAATAAAAATAAAATTGTATTTTAGCATAAACAGCCACAGCACTCATATTTTTGAATCATTACTCTTACATATGACGAAATAAACACCGTTTTATGGCATTTATTCATGGTTTTATATTCAGCAAGATTGTCATATTTTAAAAAATTTAATTCAAATATTTAAACTAAACAATGTATTCAGTTTACGACTTTACTTGGTCTTATTAAATCACAAAAGTATTCAGATTTAGATTTACTAGTTGAATATTTTGTTTGACTAATAAATAATTTAATTATCAGTTTGAAAAAATATTCAAAAAAGTAGCATCAAAATATATTTCAACACAAAATTCCTAGCTAAATATTAATAGTTTCAGGACAGTCATGTTGTTTCTATTAAAATGTCTGTCGACTTCAAAAACCGTGCAATACAAGTTGTTGTCAAAAAAAGCGTCAGTTGCCTTACATATGGCCTTCAGAAGCTTTTCGGGTAAGCTATTCGCATTTATCAAACCAATTTGATAAGGAATTAGGTCATTTTGAGTTTTTGTTAAAAATAATATTACATTTATCATTTTTATACAAATTGTGGTTTCGCTTAATTGAAAACAAAATTAACGGGTTTTTGCGGTTGGACCCATCTCTAGAACAGTGTTGTCGCCCACCTAAAATTCAATATCGCATTCAACTTTTTTTTTTTTTTTTTGGAAAAAGCTATTTAAGAAAAAATGTAAAGCTTAAATACTCAGTTCAAGTTTGTTAGCCATCGATGCGACTTGTGTCTGTGCTTCGTTCAGAAAATTTTATTAAATAACTTTTTTTGCATCTTTACCGGTTGTGCCTTTAGCAAGAAGATCATTCAAAATGGCCGAAGTACCTGCTGATCTTCAAAAGCTGTTCAAGTGAGTATCAGAATAAAACACCTGCCGGTAAAGCGAAACTTTCTCGTCGCATAAACTTTGCTTATCATATTGTGTTTATTAGTTTATTGTTTGATAACAGTCACAGCCGCAACCGCAAACAAAACAATCGAAAGAAAAGAAGATAATTTATTTGCGGAAGAATGCTGCGAACAATGGACACCCATTATTTTTTCTATATGCAAGATATATGAAAATATAATAAAAAAGAAAAAGAAATCTGTTTCTGGTTTTATATGTACATGTATCTAATACATACTATATTTGTGCGGTGGCGGTTTACATTAAGAATTCTGCATTGGCACTCACACTACTTCCTACTGTAGCTTATATAGAATGTACATGTGTACTTGCTCGTTATTTTGCGTTGCATTTCTCATTTATGGCGTGCGCAAGTTGCTTTTTCTAACTGCCCAGCACATAACTGTATGATAATTAAGTTTAACTTTTCGCGAACCTTCCAGCTATGTTGATAACCACAAAGCCAAGTATATTGACACCCTGAGCACAGCAGTGGCGATACAGTCGGTATCTGCCTGGCCAGATAAGCGCGCTGAGATAGATCGCATGGTATCCTGGACAGCAGATAAATTGAAGGTTCTTGGTACGGAAATTGAATTGGCTGAACTGGGCACACAAACGCTTCCAAATGGCAAGACCATACCTCTGCCTAAGGTGCTATTAGGCACGCTCGGGAAGGTTTGCACACAAAAATATATATTTCATTTAAAGAAAAGGATAAAATTAAAATCCTTTTTTAACAGGATAAAAACAAGAAAACTGTGCTGGTTTATGGTCACTTGGACGTGCAACCCGCATTGAAAGAGGACGGCTGGAATACGGATCCTTTTGTGTTGACTGAAATCGATGGCAAGTTATTTGGACGCGGCGCTTCCGATGACAAAGGCCCAGTTCTGTGTTGGGTGCATGCGATTGAGGCCTACCAAGCGCTTAAAATAGATTTGCCAGTCAACGTAAAATTCGTCCTTGAAGGAATGGAAGAAAGTGGCAGCGAGGGTCTGGATGAACTGTTGATGGCGCGTAAAGACAACTTCCTTGCTGATGTTGACTATGTTTGCATATCCGACAACTACTGGCTTGGCAAAAAACGTCCATGTCTTACGTACGGTCTACGTGGTCTTGTCTACTATAGCGTTGAGGTGGAGTGTGCTGTTAAGGACTTGCACAGTGGAGTGTACGGTGGAACCGTACACGAGGCAATGCCTGACCTAATTTACTTGCTAAATACGCTAGTGGACAAGGACACAAAGATCCTTATACCTGGCGTAGATCGTGACGTGCGTACAGTTGCTGTGAGGTCAAAACATGTTATCTAATATCAATATTTTTTTTAGGTTGCGCCTCTATTGCACAACGAGCAAGAAATCTACAATAACATTGATTTCGAAGTGGCCGATTACAAGTAAGCTAATCTGGCTAAAGTTCGATAGTGGAAAACAGCATTGTAAATTGTACATTATCTCATACGTCTTTTTCAGAAAAGAGATTGGCGCCGAGCGTTTGCCACACAAAGAAAATAAAATGAGATTGTTGCAGGCCAGATGGCGATATCCAAGTCTCTCCGTTCACGGCATTGAGGGTGCCTTTTACGAACCAGGCGCAAAGACTGTCATTCCAAAAAAGGTTAGCGGTAAATTTTCTATTCGCTTGGTCCCCAATCAGGATCCAAAACACATTACGGAGTGTGTAAAGAAATACTTGGAGGAAAAATGGTCAGAGCGAGGCTCACCAAACAAAATGAGAGTAATTCTGCACTCGGACGGCAAGCCCTGGACTGAGGACCCCAATCATCCACATTACGAGGCCGCTAAAAAGGCTGTTAGGCACGTATTCAAAGTGGAGCCAGACATGACACGCGAAGGCGGATCCATACCCGTCACACTCACACTACAAGAAGCCACTGGCAAGAACGTTATATTAGTGCCCGTCGGAGCGTGCGATGACGGTGCGCACTCACAGAATGAGAAGGTAGACGTGTACAACTATGTCGAAGGAGTAAGTGACTCGGTTTATCTCTACTTGCTTTATTTAATTTATGTCTTTCTAATTTAGACAAAGTTGTTAGGCGCATATCTTTACGAAGTCGGCCTGCTTCAATAAAGCACATAAACACTGGGTGTGTGATTCCAACTAAAGCATCACATTTTTATACACATAGTCATGCATTTTCAGGTTAATAAAATGAATATATTAATTCAAAAAGATATAACGAACCATGTTTGATTTTGTGTTTACTCTGACCAAGTATCGCCATACTTGTTCTTTGAACCGCTTTGTTCTGGACTAGCATATGAGGGCTTTGGCGGCACATTCTGACGGACAATGACTGGCGCCTCCGGAGGAAGTGGGCGTGAATAAGGATTCTGCTGGCGCTTTAAGAACTCCTCACGATTCTTTTTACGTAAATCTTCGTAGGTTGTGCCTGGTTTAGCCGGTTCAATCGGCAATTCTGGTTCCATTATAGTAGTAGGCGCTTAAATTTTTGATTTTGTTTTATATACAATTATACTACGAGGACATCATTTTACTCACAATCTAAAGAAGGTCTGTATGTATCATCCAAGCCAGACATCGTTGGCCTTGACTCAGTATCTAAGTTCAATGAACTGCTGCGTGCGGGTTGCATACCCTCATCGCTATATATATCAGCTTGGCCGGACGGTGCAAACGGTGCTAACGTAAATGCTCTACTCAAATTTTGATCACCCATGGCGCCCATAACACTGCCTTGTCGCCGCTGACGCAATATCTCTCCCATTCTCGAATTCGGCAAGCGCATTATCTTTTCGGCGCATTTTTGCTGATAGCTGAATTTGCCTACAAAATGACCAATGATAACGGCCACTGCAACTTTTGGTATGGCGCCGTATTTAAGATTTGGTTGAAGGAATCCATTTTTTACTCCAAAATAAGCCGCTAGACCTAACCCAGTGCTGAGCGGCAAAGAACGCTGAAAGAACGATTCACTGTTGCATTCTGCCAGCACTTTGATTTCTTCCGGTGAAAATTGGTAGTCCGCCTACAAGATATTTCACAAGATTGCAATTAAATTTCAACTTAACGGTTCACGCCAACTACCAAAGGATGTTGCGGTCTTTGGGATTCTTCCGTCTCCATTGCACAAAACCGAAATTGTGAAATTTTCCGTACCACTTAAATATCTGAAATCCAGCTGACTTTACCGGCGAGCAGGGTTGCCATCTAGTCTCTTGCCGATTTCCGAAATCTCCAATCTGGCGGCTCCAGAGTGGCTTTTTCGCAAAAAAGCTTTATGACCGTTTTTTTTTGATTTTCCTATTTTTCAGTGTATTTTTGATTTGATAATTCGCTTAATTAATGCTTAATGTCCAAGTCATTTTTATGACTATTTCTGTCACATTAATTGAATTACCATTCAATTGCTACAATTATATATGCAAACAATAATGCATTATTTAATTAAAAGTTGCTGAAAACAATATTGAAACTGGGACTCCAAGCAAAGAAGTGTTTTTCTACATTTTTGTGTCTGTGTCTTCGCCTCAGCAAAAAATTTTGCATATGAGCAACATTTAGAAGTTTATATGTTAACTTTCCTGTCAGACTTGGCATATTACATATGAATCATTATTGAATAGACAATAAATACATTAGACCGATTTGTATATAATAAAAAAAAAATACTTTTTATTTAAATATTTAAAAATTATTACAAAGAGCTTAATTAATAATTTTCCAGAAGCCGCCACAGTGACAGTAAAGCCATTTATTGCACCACGCCTTCAGAGCGGATGTTTTCGCGACCTTATTGATGCTGTTGACAAAGCCACAACGGGCACACTTCCGTATTGGATGCGCCTTAGAGCCCAGATACAAGTTGCTTACGCCGTCACGTGTTCCATTAGCAAACACTACCGCCTCCATTTGTATCTCCTGTAATCCGGGCGGATCAACTTGTGTGGAGAACATCAGCATCATAGGTTTATTGGTAGAAAGCATAGAACTGAGCAATGTTGTTGGATTGTGGCTTTGACGAGGCGGTATCAGCACCTGTTTTGATAGCAAGCTACATTCGTCGAGTAACATGTCATCGGGTTCTGTTGTATTCTGCGCCAGACGGGTCAGCAGTTTGAATAGAATGGCCAGAACATCGAAATTGTCCATACACTTTGTGTAATTAGGCAAACAGTGCGGATTCAGCAAACCCCAAATACGTATCATAACCAGCAATTCTCGTATGCTACCAATGGCCACAATGTCGCGACTAATATCGTAGCCTTGTCGTTTGCTCATCTTGGCCTTCATAATCTCATCAGGCAGTTTGTGGAGCATATTCAGTGCCAAATCAGCAACCCACTGTATCAACTGCTGCAGACTCTGCAATGTGAGTGGTTCAACGGTAAAATCCTTGGCATCTAGATTTAGCAAAATCGTATCAACGTCTGACATTGGCTCCGATAAAATTATAGCTAAATTATCTGCTGGCCCCTTGTCCTGAGAACTCAGATCCGATGGACGCAAAAGACTTTTAAACGTAATGGAGATGGAATGCAGTATTATGAGATTATCGAAGTCCTGCTGCTTTGACTGTATGCGGCAGATATTGCTCTTCAGCGCTAGAAAATTTGAATAGTAGAAGTGTCTAGCAAAAGCCGGTTGCCTGGTGAAGTTGTCTGTGAGTTTTTCAACGATAGCATCCAAATTACCCAAGTTAAGCATGAGCAAATCGCTGGCATCCATGCCTGTCACAATGCAGTACTCGAGCAATGGCACCTGCAGTGAAAGACCGCTTGGCTTGTAGCCCTTATCTAGAAGAGGTGGACTAGGCGTTTGCATCGCTAGTATCTGTGCATTATTGTCAAATATGAGAAGCACTTGGTTCGTCGGTGAAAGATCGCCGCAGATGAACCTGCAGCCCGGCTGTCGTTCATCGGTGTATCGATCAAATTGTATGTGGCTGGTTTTCTTCAGGCCAGGCTCCAGCACCTGAACACTGTTGTCTCTTAGTATCGCGTATATCTGTACAAAGTCACCAGCCATTTTCGCATTGCAGATGTCAGTAATTCCCGCGGAGAATTGAAGCTTGGAATTGAGTTCCCAACTCTCGCACTGTACGAATTCGCTTTTATTTTGCTGCAATAGGGTATGCACGCTCTGATGACGACGTGTAAGATTCCACTGTTCTAGCATGCTACCGCCATCGGTGCTGTCATAAACTATAAATACCACGTCCTCTGTGCCAATGTGCGTCCATTTAAGTTGCGTCATCTTAAGCTTGTCCAGCGAATTGAGGAAAATGCTTGACTGAGATTCGACCTTAATGACAATGTGCTCGCCGTCGACTCCCGACTTAAGGGTCACTTTGAAGCATTGTATTAACTGTTCCTGCCAGCCACAATTAATTGCCAAATTAAGCGCCCCGCTCGTACTATGCGATATACAACATTGAGCGATGTAGCTGCGCGCCAACCCAATGCTATGTATTGATGTGTTTAACTCAATAGTCTGTGTTCCACCTTGACTATCGACCGTGTTATTCAATTTCGGTATTGTAAAAGCTCCCAACAAACCAGACGCAGTGACAACAACGCAACCTTCACAAGCTGCACCGCCAAAGCCGGTAAGTGTTGGTCTATGATCCAAGCGCTCAAACTTATCCGCGTAAAAAGGCAGGTCTTTTTTCTGCGTGTTGAAATAAACGCCTTTTCCATTGTGAAAAAACTTTGCATAGATAATATCTTCACTCAAGATACTCGTCGTGTGCTGCAATATCCAAACGTTAAGTGAGTGATGTTTGGGCATCCAAATTTCGACGTTTCCACCTCTGTAACCCAACAATAGATACGCCGACGACGGACTCCACTGAAGCACATTTATCAGTGCTTTTGAAGAGCACACTTTATAATACTGCCACGGTGAAACAATATCGCAAACATATACGTGACTGTTGAAACCATTTGCGCCGGCAGCATCCTGAAGTACACTAAACGCGACAATATTTTTCGCAGATATACTGCAAAGGACCAATTTATGCGGAAAAACACTGTCCTTATTAAAATCCCGACTTTCAACTTTGTATAAAATCGTCATTGCAAATTACTTTGTCAACAAACACCAAACGGATGAAATGTTTGTTTTCAACTATTTATTTTCTAAAGTCAAACCACAGCTGCTAGAGCAGGTAAAAAAAAAACCTAATATTTATGTCAAATCAAAAACTTACTAAAATTGACATTCACTCTGCTGTATCGTTACACGTGTGTCACGATACATCCCAACGAATTTAGTCAACACTACAGGAAATAATTGTCAAAACTGATGTCGTGTTTAAAATGTGTTTTTCACCCAAACTGAAAATATAGAACCACAAATATCCAGTGCAACCGAAGTACAAGTCGACAACTAAATTCAAAATTTCAAGTTAAGCCTAAATACAACAAGCCATCTCAGTACAAACCCTTGCGCGTACATCAACAAGTTACTAGGGCTGACGGCAAAAACCAGGGATGTGTAGCACCGCGAACGACGCGAATTTTATTACATGACATTTTTCCTGTCGTCGCGTAAATTAACTGTATCGGTAGCGTTCCAGAGGAGATCTCGAGACTCGATTGTCACCAAATCTAATATTTAGTTGTAAACGTTTTGTATAAATAAAATGCTCTCTGCAAACACGCATTCTATGGTAAGTTAAACGCTAAAATATCGCTATGAAACCACACGAGGTTTAACTGCAATCTTTACTTTCTTCTTCTTGCCGCCATTTGGATTCTCAATGTCAGCCTTACCTTTATTTGGGAAACTTCAGTCGTAAGCCACATTATTACACTGTAAGCCGAACAAAACTGCAAGCAAATAAACCGCGGGGTCTGAGTGGAAGTAGTACCGATACACAAAAGCGCCATGACATAGTGTTAGACTTCAAGAATTTCCTTACCGAATCTTCAGACAGCTTGCGACACATGGTCGAAAAGACAGCACGTCTGAATGGTATTTTTGAGAAGGACCGTGTCAACCAGATATTCGATAAGTTAAAGGCTACATTACCTGGCCTGCGGGATGTGCGCGTCACTCTGGAAGAGCCAGCTGCTGCCGCACGCAACATCGAACAGGCGAAATATGTTTTTGAAGTCGCGCTCAATGCGGGAGAGCCAATTGCTGGCGTACAAGCCACCCGCGCGAAAATGTGAGTCAAGCCTGAGTCGTTTAGGCTACTTATAATATGTGTGCATTTGTATTTATAGTAAGATGTTGTCACACACACGGCAAGGTCTGTTAAGCCCGTTTCTGTCAAATCGTCAATTGTAAGTAATGCCAATAGAAGCGCCGTGTTTAGTAATTCGACAGAATTTTTGTTTTGTATATTAAATAGGAAACAGTTTCGAGGCTTTAAAACAGATCGCAATGTTGCCGCCGAACAGAAACGCAATCCTACAATGAGCACAAGACTTAAAACTGCCTTAAGTGGTGCAACGCAGAAAGCTGATGGAGACACACCGCAACAAGCGGAAACACTGCGAAAACTTTTGCAAAAGTCTGGCCAACAAGGTGATGCGCAGAATGCTGTAAGTGTAATATCATGAATGCTCTATAGTTTCAAAAGAGAATGTTTCTTTGTTTGCAGGAGAACTTGAAAATTGCATTTGCTGAAGGCTATTTGGCAGCTAGCTCCGAAGATTCTCCAAAATCTGGCAAAACAATGAAGTACCTGAAGGTATGTGTGTGTGTTGTTGTGTGTGTCTCTATCTAATGTTCAGTAACTGTCACGTAGATTTTTCAGACCTTCATTGTTATTGTCGTCTTTATTGGAATTTTTTTAAGCTTCTTTACCTCTTCGAATGGTTCTGTCTTCCGGTAAGTAAAAGAGATCGACTCTAGATAAAAAGGCTTTGGTTGGTAATTGTTTGACCCAAGTAGTATACAGTTGGGAAATCAAGTTGAGGTTGATCCTGAGGAAATACATGTAACATTTGATGACGTTAAAGGCTGTGATGAAGCTAAACAAGAGTTGAAGGAGGTTGTTGAGTTTCTTAAGAATCCAGAGAAGTTTTCGAATCTGGGTGGTAAGCTGCCAAAAGGTGTTCTGCTTGTAGGTCCGCCTGGTACAGGTAAAACGTTGCTAGCGCGCGCTGTAGCTGGGGAGGCAAATGTGCCTTTCTTTCATGCTGCTGGCCCCGAATTCGACGAAGTGTTGGTGGGACAAGGTGCTAGACGCGTACGAGATTTGTTTAGTAAGCACGATTCTATAAATTCGAATCACTATAATTAAAATTGATGTACAAATACAGAGGCTGCGAAGGCACGGGCTCCATGCGTTATTTTCATTGATGAAATTGATTCCGTCGGCGCTAAGCGAACAAACTCTGTGCTGCATCCGTATGCGAATCAAACTATAAATCAACTTTTATCGGAAATGGACGGTTTCCATCAGAATGCAGGTGTAATTGTGCTCGGTGCGACAAATCGACGCGATGATCTAGATCAGGCGCTTCTTAGGCCTGGCAGATTTGATGTGGAGGTAGTCGTGTCCACACCAGATTTTACTGGGCGAAAAGAAATTCTCTCGCTGTACTTAGCTAAGATACTGCATGATGAAATTGATCTGGATATGTTGGCACGTGGTACTTCAGGTTTCACTGGCGCTGATCTTGAAAATATGATTAATCAAGCAGCACTCAGGTAAAATGGCATTATTTTTGTAGTCTTTTCGCAAAGTTAGTATTAAAAACATTTACAGAGCCGCAATCGATGGTGCGGATACGGTCACGATGAAGCACCTAGAAACCGCTCGCGATAAAGTACTTATGGGACCAGAACGCAAGGCACGTCTTCCCGATGAAGAAGCAAATACCATTACTGCGTATCATGAAGGTGGCCATGCCATTGTCGCTTATTACACAAAGGTAGCTATACTGTTGAGTGAGTGGAATAGGTGCATCATGTATGTATGTCATTATTTCGGTTTCAGGAATCACATCCGCTGCATAAAGTCACCATTATGCCCAGAGGGCCATCGCTGGGTCACACTGCTTATATACCAGAAAAAGAACGATACCATGTTACAAAAGCACAATTACTCGCCATGATGGATACAATGATGGGTGGCCGCGCTGCGGAAGAACTGATATTCGGCGCTGACAAAATAACCTCTGGCGCCAGTAGCGATTTGAAACAAGCGACCTCAATTGCCACACACATGGTCAAAGATTGGGGCATGTCTGAGAAAGTTGGCTTGCGCACTATCGAGGCACCTAAGGGTCTGGTTGCATCTGATCCCCTCGGGCCTAGCACAGTTGAAGTTGTCGATGCTGAAATAAAACGTATACTTAGCGAAAGTTATGAGCGTGCGAAGTGCATACTGCGTAAGCATACAAAGGAACACAAGGCCTTAGCCGAAGCATTACTTAAGTATGAAACGCTCGATGCGGAGGATATCAAAGCAATTCTGAACGATTCGCAATCGTCGTGAAGCAATCATCATTGGGAACATTCGAATGGTGACAATTAAGTAAGAGTTCTTGTTAACAAGTGGGCGCAACAGAAACTGAATAAAAAACAAAATACGCTAAGCTAAGCTAAACAAAAAAACAAATACAAAACATGTTAAACACGTTTTGATAAAAATGCTAAGTAAAACTGCATATGAATGAACAGGCGAACAGTTATATAAATACAAATAAATAATTATATATTTTAGATATCATTATATAAATTGGCTTACTTAAACTTCATCAACATACAAACCTATACACTACATAGTATTTAAACCTTTATCCAGTAATAAAGTTTACACGAAACGGAAAAAAGTTGCATTAATTATAAAGTATCTGACATCTGCGTGAGAGTAGTATGCTCTGTTAGTTACTTCGGTTAGTGTACGCGTGGCAACGAGTAGGTTAACGGTGAAAATTGTGTGTATGTAATATATCTGAGCGGTCACTTGTATTGCTAAGCTGATGTATTTTATTATAAGAAGGTTTATTAATTTTAAGTTAAGTGTACATTTCGGAATGATTTTAATGTCAAAAAGTTATATTTATAAATAAATTTGGCCACTTATTTAATAATAACAATTCCAACAAAAAATTACTGCCTTTGTTTTTCGTCATTTTTCCTAATTGAATGCGCTGCCCACATAGCCGCTTTATTCGAATCACTTAAATTCCTTTGTATTTGCTTTTAGTCGAGTGCATCCAGGTATTCCAGTAATGCAAGTTGCTCTGGTGTATATTTTATATCCATAAATTCAGCGTCGGAGGAGTCACTGCACTTGCGGACTGGTATTTTATTGTATAGCATGATTAAATGAAATTACAAATAACTCTGCCTTATTTTTATATATGTATTTATTTATTTATTTTTGTTTTTAGTAATATTTTGAATAATGTTTCTGTCTTTAAGATTTTAATTAAATAACATTCAACCTATTAATAAATAATCATTTACTTCAATTCAATATCCTTACGAATTGTTTGTACGCTTAATGTAGATATGACAATAAAATATTTATATACATATGTATGTATGTATATATAAATAGGTCTAACTGTTTGTGTATATCAATTGAAGCGGTTTTATTTTATACAATAAATACAAATGAAATGTTTAATTTTAAATTGCAAATTTTTTTCTTCTATAAATAAATTTATGTATAATTTTACAACAACATTGAAAATAACATCATTGCAAATTTTATACACCAGAGTTCGATTAAACGATCAATTACATACATATATATTCGTTAAGAAGGCAAAGAGTGTCTTAACCCAAGGAAAAAGAAATCGATTTACATACAGCGGAGTAGGCGGAAGGCGTAAGGATGCGCACGGTTAAGTCTGTTTGATATATGGTATGTATGTATATATGTATGTATGCATGGGTTACTTACTTGTTTTGTTTTGTTTTTTTTTTTTTTTTTTTTTTAATATTAGTTTTTAACGCTTAAAGTACAAGACAATATCATCATAATCATAATCATTGTTATCGGCAAAATCGCAATTATTGTATTACGTATAGTCAATTAATTAATAAATTATTGTAGTTTAATTAAATATAATCAACTGCATTAACTTGCTTTGGTTTTTCTTTTTTGTTTTTGTTTTTTTTTTTTTTTTTTGTAATATAATATAATTCATTAAAGAATTTTTCAACGGATATACGCAGATTTCCATATGTGCGAGAGAAAGTTTGCGTTCGCATGGTTTATATATTGTTAGCAATCGTTATTAGCTTTGTGTATGTTGTGTCCAGGGAATGGTGTTCTGTTGTGTAAGTGGATGAAGCGGCCATCAGCAGGAGTTACTGTGTTAGTTGATCTATAAATATGCAATATAGAAATCGTAAAAGCACATTTCAGATAGCAAATTTTGGTTGCTGCAACGCTTGCACAGTGTGTATAAAACAGTGTGGGATCAGGGGTTGATCGGTGTTTGTGGTTGTGGTTGTATGTTGTGGATATCGGGCCTTCACTTAATGCTACCGTATATAGGAATGTACAGCGCTAGAATCGTTGCGTCTAACGTTTGCCACTTTTGATATTTACCATGCCCGAGGACAGAGAGTTGAGTGCGTCTTCAACTGTCGGCTTGTGACGATCCGACTTGGATGAGTTAATGGGCGAGAAGTTATCTGTAAGCAAATTGCAATTAGTTAAAATGTATGTTTGTATGTATGTTGATCTTACCAAGATCACCGCTTGAACTGGAGTCTGTAAAACTGGGTGTGCCCTCCGTCCAGGTGGGTGTTGATCCTTCGCCAGATGCCGGTGGCGTCCAAGCTAAACCACCGCGTGAGCCATACTGACTACTCGAGGATGTATCAACCGCAAGATACGTGTCCAGATGGACTTCAGAAACGCTGGAAAATGCGTAAGTTGTGATTTCATATTTTTTATGGTCAGATAAGCTGCAGCCCACACAATAAAAACCATTTTCAATGTGACCTTTGAGACCTAAACTTGCTGAGTCGGCATACACAAAAGATCGTTAAGAAGGTATTAACAGGTTGCAATTTCGGAAATCCCGCGATCAGCTCTAATGACGCTTATGGATATCTTTGTCTAAAATTACTCCTGTGCCGTCTGACGACATCACCGATTCAGAGATTAGAAGCCGTGTTTTAGGACCCCCTGTCCAAGCTTTCCCCTTCAACAGAAATAAAATAAAGTATCGGCCAAAGACAGAAGCACTGACTCATGACTTTCAATTAAACACTCTTCAGTTTTAATTCATTTTTGAATAAACAACATTCAGCCTGCTAAGTTCTTTTGCTATAAAGTTTTTGAGCTCCTTGACATTTATTCCAATGGACTTCAGACTTCACAAATTAAACATGTTTGAACGAAAAAGTAGACTGACATAAGTTAATAGAAGTTTGTCCAGGGATTGTAATAGATATTCGGTTCTAAATTCGTGTTTTTAGGGTTTGTGATTTATGAATACTTCATGCATTACCTGACCATATCCTCTTTGTACGATCCTCGATATGCCGGGCCTATATTCATTTTGCGATCCAAATGCTGATGGTGATGATGATGATGTGTTCGCCGGCCGATCGATGATGTGCTGTTTTTGTTCGAACTGTCTTCGGAGATGTCGTCAAAGGCAGGGGGAGGAGTTGAACTGCATGATGGTGTTGTGCCTAGCAATACATGAGAACATGAACATGAGTACTAAACTTGGCGAATGACCTATTCAATAAAAATAACTTATAAAAAAATAGGACGGTAATTCAAATAATTAGGCACATGAGCACATGGACAAAGCGGTATGCAAGCATTTGAGGTGCGAGACAAGCGATAAAGACGCGATCACACGATCAGATACGCTTTCCGCCCTTGTCATGCATTTGCTTTGATTGGACACCGTAGCTGCCTTTCGTAGTTGCACTTGTCGAGTCGGTGCCGACACTCTCTTGTATGGTAGAAGGGCGGCCCCTGCGCACTTGTCTTGTTCTTTGCACATTTGGCGATGGCGTCGGCGTTGCCGTCATCACCACTTGAGCCCTTGTTACTGGTGGAGTTGCGGCGCTGATCGGTGTCAGTGGAGTGTTGCCATTGAGCGCAGGTATTGCTGGCAAAGATCGTTTCTTGCGGCAGCCATGCACGCGTTCGATCTCATTTTTGACCTCGATGAAAGCGCTTAGGGACTGCAATAGATTCTCCTCCTGATTCGGTTCACAGC
The DNA here is from genome assembly GCA_037044495.1 of Stegana nigrithorax. Taxonomy (NCBI): domain Eukaryota; kingdom Metazoa; phylum Arthropoda; class Insecta; order Diptera; family Drosophilidae; genus Stegana; species Stegana nigrithorax. Next base: position 48,814 of record JBAMBQ010004912.1, read on the forward strand.
CGTCGTCGCCCAGTGCTAGATCCGCATACTGCAAGTAGCGTTTGTGCTTTTCATAACCGCGTCGACGTCTGGGTGATCTATGTGGCAGCGTAGCGGTGGAACGTGTGCTATGCTCACTGACCGCACGAATGGGTGGGAAACTGCGTACGATAGAGCCGACGGAGGAACGTTCGCTGCGCGCAATGAAGCTATTTTGCCGCTGAAATAGATCGATGTGATTGAATGGTCGCGACGGTTGGCGGTATGTGCTGTGCGATCTGGCATCCGAGCGTGCCGTCGAATATGTGGAGTAGAGCGAATCGCGACGTCGTAACGAACTTGAACGTTGCATTTGCATTTGGGCTAAATTTTTCAGAACTGGTTGTGGCGGTCTGGGTGGCTGTGCCGCAATCTTTGGTGGCTCTGGTCGCGGTGGTGCCGCATGAGTCTCCTCCATATGGAATTGTTCGTGCAGCTCCAACCAATCGCGAACGTTGCTGGGTGAACGACGTTCACCGAAACGCGGTATTGGGCGCTCTTGCACTTGCAATGTGTTGCCATGGCTACTCTTGACTGGTGGGGGTGGTTTGATGGGTGCTGCATTGGTGCTATTACCTGGTGTGGACAGCGTACGTGCTGGGGCATCTGAGTGGCGCGTAACACTGTGACTGACATCGGAGTCCTTTCGGCGCGGTGAACCTCTGGGCGGCACCGGTGGTGGCACTCTGGTGGTGCTCTTAAGAATGTTACCGCTACTGCCGCTCAGACCATTGCCTCCGCCGCTGCCAGCTGTGGCCGGCGTTCGTTGCTTCACGGGCGGTGGCGCTGGCCCACTGCTCGAACTGATGGCGCTGGCGTTTGTTCCAGTTGCTCCTGCGGCGCTGGGCTCTGTGGATGTGTATTGCTTGGTATGCTGATGCATTTTGCTACTATGCGAGTTGGAGGCATGCACAGCTGTATGGAAGCAGGCAACAAAGAGTTAAAACAACGATCATAAAAATTATTTGATTTGAGCTTCGACACGAGCTAATTGACATTAACATCATTGTATGTGATGATAAGTAGTTTTCAAGCATCGCTTTGAAAATGTCGACTAAGCTCGCATCGATGCTCAACTCAATGAAGGCAAGTGAGGTTTTTCTTTGTGCCAAGGTGTGCAGTATATTGCGAAATGAAAAACACCGATGCGGTTCACTTACGTCGCGTCGCTTCGTTCTCACTATCGATGGAACGCTGTATGGCTTTCGACAGACTTTTTCGCTTTGATGGTGAGTGTTTCAGCGCTGTAAATATTGATATGCCGTTATTAGTTCAAATGTATGGAAATGCTGTTTGTGCGTTGCGAAAAATGCTCGTTTTCAAGAGTCAGCACCAAAGCCATTACACGCAAAAGGCAGTATGTACTCAAGATGAGCGGTGGATGATCATAAAACGTGAAGCATGCATGCATTATTTTTTCCTGCTGCGTTCGTGGTTCTCACGCTTCAGAGGTGCCGAAATCATATATGTATAAATCATCATAAATTAAGTAAAGTACTCAAAAATTAAGTGCTAGAAAATCAAACTCAAACCGAAATATGTTTACAATAAAAATATACTCATTGGAATAAGTGTTGGAATTTTTTTTTTTTTTTTTTTTGTTTTTAAATTTTTGTTTTTGTTTTTAGGTATTTTTGGTATAGTTGGTTTTTTTACCTATATAACTGGTTACCAAGGTACGAAATTTTCTGTGATTTCCTTTGATCTCTGGGAGATCCACTATGCGTACGATATAAAAAACAACAAAAACAATAAAATTTGAATTGATATGTGAGTCGCTTTTCAATAATTTACTAGCAAATTTTCATTACAGCAAATGCATCGAGACAATCCAAATCGCAAGGGATCGAATCGAATCGAGTGTACTATATTGCATTTTTGCGAAAATATTCATTAGCAAAATCGGCTGTGTGTTTATTAAGTATATGTATTTGTGTGAGTGTGGGTATTTTTTTAGAGGTATTCAACAACAACAACAATAACTAATTTTGTCTTGTGCCTACTATTCAAAAATATTTTGCTACAAAAATGCTTTATAGTACCTTGTGGGAGGGGGGGTCGACGTAGCTTGTTTATCATATACTTACGTGATGGAATTTTTCGGAATACGGTTTTAGCCATGAAATTCTGAAATCTTTGGGCATAAAACGAAGGCCGACAAACTGAAACAGTATCCTGAAAAGAAATCAGATCAAAAACTCAACGATATTAGTAAGTTGTATCCTTAAGGAAGATGGGATGCGGAAAAAGACATTTATGATATTTAGCTACAGTAAGATGAGGTATGCTGAGGCATTTTGTAAGATTGCAAGGATTAGTAATACTTACGCCATCGTGTATAATGCTTTTGAATGTGTGCTCCAACTTTTTTTTCAGACGATAAGACTGCAGGATATCAATAATGCCGACGAATAGCAGCAAACGTTCGCCTTTTTCGCTTCTGGCTGGTATGCCACCTGGTCTGTAGTGGTGAAGAATTATTAGCATCAATAAGCGGTGCACTGAAACAGCAACAGCCAAACTTACGGTACGTCTTCCTCATCGTCGATGGGCTCACTTTCTGCCTGTATGCTCTCCATGGCTGTTGAATGCGCAACCAAACGTTGGCGGTTCACAGATCGATATGCCACACTGCAATAGGTTAATTTATTTTATTATCATATCAATTAAGAAAAAACAAACAAATGCTCCCACCTATTCCGACTAATGCCAATGGCAGTATCACGTTCTTTAAAATCCATATCCTCCGGATCGTCCACATCGGAGTCCTCGGCAAGCGGCGCACGCAGCACCTTCTTTCGCTCGCCATGTTTCTCCTTGCTCGCTAAATCCAGATTGTGCACACCCAATAGCAATGAATAGTCCATGATCTTGAACGATTCGAGAACTGTGCAGTCCCTCTGTATTGTCTTTATCAACGCCGAATAGGTTTCCGCTTCGAGAAAGATGCCATTCGGATGTTGCTCCATAAAGTCGAGATCCTTGTATGTCGGCGACTTCTTGGCACGCTCCGCCTTTGAGGCCTTGCGCTTGAAGGTCGAACCTTTAAGATCGTACTTCAAATGCAACTTAACTGAGGAGGGCAGTAGGTTGTTCATCACCACTAGGCGTATGTTTTTACTAGTGCTCGTCTGCAGGCAGTATAAACCGAAGAACTTCGGCAGCAATGTACGCGGATTTTGATTCAAATTCATATAATAACTGTAAAGTCGAATCGATGCAAATACTTAGTAAAATAGGCATAGACCAGTGCGGCAGGGGGACACTTACCCGGGCAGTAGTTTTTGTAAGAATTCTCCTTCTTTGTGTTGTACAGTTTTGATAATAAACTCATCGTCATCGGTCAAATAGAATATGGAACCGGAAGCACCAGGATTCGATAATTCACGAAGTGGCGATGTGCACATGGACATCTGTTGACGTTATATAATACATCAGCTAACGATCCTAACAAAGTTCATGTGTATACTTGCCATAAAGTCATCTGGCTGTATGCCAAACAAATCTCTAAAATAACGAAAAGCTATAGGCGCGTAGATTTTATATCTGAATTCGCTATGGTGGTGGGCGGGTGTAAGGCTGGAACCCTCTGGGGGAAACGTTATGCTCTCAATTTCCCAGAAGTCCATCATTAGTAGATCACGTTTTGGCTTCGACGCTAAACTGCCGACCTGCGATACGCAAACGTTTAGTTGGATAAATAAATATATTGAAATAGTCTGAGTAAATATTCAACGTATTATATGTGGATGATACACACCGTATGCTGTATGCCCAATTGTATGGAGCCCATAATTTGTGAGGTCTGTATTTTCTTATATGTGATCTCGCCGCCCTCACCAACCCGTCTGTGGCCGATTTTGCGTTCCTTGTCCACTTTATTTCCAGGGCGCATTGGTCGCATGCCTGGTAGCTATTGAAAATTTTTTTGATTTTGAATTTGCATCTGTTGCTTATATTTAAGCAAACTTCAATACTTACGTCTGGCGATGAGTTTCCGACGAGATCTGTCCAAATAAATAACCATTAATGTCGTTTCAAATGTATATAAATAGTTTAAATATTCTCTAGGTCCTAGAAAAGCATTCAGATCATTTGCCTACACAATTATTCTTTGCTATTAGTTTCTGTTTTTTTTTTTGTGTGTGTTTTTTTTTCAAAGTTCATCCATTGCAAAACCCGCATACAACAAACATTTCTGTCGGCTAGCAGTCGTTGTTCTTTTTGTTTTTGGCAAAAAGTAAAAACACTGCTTGCGGACAGACAGACAGAAGAAGAGGGGGTTGCTCACTACAAATAATGTTTATGAGACACATGCGCTGCGCTTTCTAATACAAAAAGGCCATTCATTGATTTTTTCTGATTTTTTTCACATTTTTTAGAGACAATGATATTGCACAAAATGCTCAAAGTGTTTTTTTTAATCATGACGAGCGTTAATGCAGCAAGAATAACCTGCTTTAACCAATAATCGCGAAACACCCACGTTAATAGTCTGTAAGCTCGGAAGGAGCCTGCATTAGATTAAAGTTGTGTACTTACCATCCTTGGAATAACTGGATCTATCTGCGTTTTTGGCATTCGATGTGGATGAGGTTTCCAAATCAATTGTGTTGATTGTGTCGCCCGAAGCCATGATTGTGATGTTGGGTTTAATGTTTGATTTGGCCGCTCAGTAGAAAAAAAATTCGAATTGCCACAAAGTCAACAACTAAAACAACAACGAAAACGACAACAACTACGGAAATTTGTATTAAATACTTTACAACTCATTGCATGTTGTAGGTTGCTTAAGTTACAACGCTTTTTGCATGGTATTTAGGCCTTCTTTTCGATTATTTAATCACAAAAAAGTTTGACTCGTACGCAAGGAAAAGCCTTGGTGTATGCTCTGCTTTTTTTCGCATCTATTGCTTTATGTGTTGAGCACTGTCATTTTTCACTGCATACTTCCGTGCTATTGGAAAATGCGTTCAGGGCTACTAATGGTACATCCCACTACATACTGAACATATTTAACTGCTTGGAAAGAGGACCGACCGTACAGATGATGTGCAACATTCGTTTAAGGGATTATTCTAACTACATATGTTTGCGCATATATATAGAAAGTTGAAAGATTTTAATCTGGCACTGCAATTTCAAATATTCTGATAGATGAAAATATTTCCAAAAATGAAAATTCATCGGAACACGATTTTATCAATAAATAATATTTTAAAATTTCATACAACATTTAACTGGTCGCTTCATAATGTGATAAATGATTTTTTTTGCTTTTAAGAATAATTTGCAAAACAAGAAGGCAGCACATATTTTGCGAAAACTGATTTATTTATTAAAATAAGCATCTGCAAGTTGTTGCTTTTAAAGGAACTTTTACGAAATTATTATATAAAAACCAGATAAAAAGTTTTATATGAAATGTACATATATATGAGCATATCAGACCTTAGAATTTATCTAAAAGATACAGTTACGTAACTAATATAATATTGTATATGTAATATGTTACATAAATTAATAGTTTTCAGTACTCTTTCGTAATTTCAAATGTAGCTATTTAATCTTATCATTTAATTTTATTTGATTTTATTAAACCAAAAATATCTTAGCAATTGGCTTTATAAATCAGTGAAGCAGCGCATACTAGGGATGCTGTCAACCTGTTGTCAAGAGGTTCTTAAACCACAACCCGTCTTCTTCTTGATTTCGCTGGCTTGAAAATCAACAAATTTCCAAATTACATTGACAACAGCTCACACCGACAATGACGCGTGAAAAACAGCTGACATTTTACACGGGGCGCCACGAAGTATGACACGCATACTCTCTCACTTCCAGAAAATGTTGCCGAATATCACGACTATCACACACGCATACACATGCGTAATATAGCCAATGCAATAAGTTACCCTAGCAGGGGTAGAGTCATGTACGATTAAAGTATGTGGATAAGTCTTTTTATATATGTACAATATATATTCAAATATACATACATACATACATACATACAATGTGTATGGAACTTTATTAAAGTTTTAGTGCACCAAATGTGATATAATTTGTAAGCATCGCTCTGACGCAATAACATATTGTCGAACAGATTCTGTCTGTGATGCATAGAAAAATACAAAAAATTCTGCAGGACTGGCGGGTAGAGCTAATCGTGCTTTACTGTCAAACATTTAGTTATTTGGCTAAAATGTTTTTTAAATTTGATTGCTTTTGTTATATTTATAATTATTCATTTATTTAGTATTATTTACTTCATCTTACATTTACATGCATTTACAAAATAAGCGCTTTTTTAAAAATACCGCAAAAAATTTACTTCATTTAGTTTTTTTTTTTTTTTCGTTTATCATTAAAATTCTAATAAATATATAATAAATAAATAAAATATCCTATTCGAACACAAATACAAGTATCCTACACTAACAAACTAACTGCTTAAAGCTAAGGATGCGATCGACATAACTACGGCGACTGTTGTCCATTTGCGTTGTATACTCGTGGCTTTATCTGCAAAGGATTTGATAAATTTATAAAAAAAATTTAGGGTAAGCGGATGCATGCAGCCCATGGGTGAATGTACAAGTGCATCGAAATAATGCAAAATATGCTACATATAATTTTGAAGGATGTGTTCGACAAACCGAAGCAAAGGAATCTAGCTTACCTCTACTTACCATAGAAAATAGTTTCCCTACGCTTTGTGTAATTCGTGCCAAGCAAGAAAAATGCACAAGTGATCGGTGTGGGTGATTCGAGTTGATCTCTAGGAATTCTCGTCCTAACCGTCATGCTGTATAGGCCGCTGGGATTTTGGTCTAATTGTGTAAGAACCGTATCCAAAATTTTCGTATCAAAACTAGAAAAAAAAAACATTAAAAGAACGTTATATGTAAAATAAAAGCATAACTGTAAATTTTATTGTATATTTAACAAATGAATGAGATTCATATCTTTAACTTTTGAAAATCACATGTCATGGCAAAATCGTCGCGAAAACATTGCCTGAAGATAATCAGGCAGGGTTTTGAAATCTTCAGAACAATATTAGGCATGATATATTAGACAATTCCAGGTGTAACTTACATAACGGATAACATTGGCTGCGGAAAAACGTTTTGCACTGCGCACATTATATCGACGTCCCGCTGTTCGCCATCCATTCGCGCCTCCAGCATGAAATCCGATTCAGGAACTAAAACAGAAAACAATCAACAAATTATAAAACCAGCGAAGAAGAAATTCGTGGGAACTAATCAAGTGTCAAACAAAACAACGACAAGAACGATGACAACAAAAAAACAAACAAACAAATTAAAAAAAAAAGAAAAAAAAAAAAGAAAAGACCAACATGTAGCGGAAGCATGAGCACGTGCGACACTCAACTCGCACTACCCACCCCCACGTTGAGCTCACACTCGCAGATATGTGTGTGTGTGTGTGTGTGTGTGTGTGTATGTATGTGCTTACCGATTATTTGTAGACGTGCACTGCGCTTATCCGTCGACTCGAACGTCTGCACGGTGCAGGTGTATTCGCCCGTCATATTCCAGTCTGGGTTCTTTATTGATATAACACCGGGACTGCCTTCCATGGTGAGTATTTTCGTGTCTATCTTTGACTTCATGAAGCCCTACAAGCGCACAAGAAAATTGCCGTTAATTAATTTTGTCGCGCACCGGTCACACGTCTCGTCGTCTGTCCGTCTGTCCGTTCGTCCGTCCGTCTTAAAGACAGACTAAGCAAGTGATTGACTCACCATAGCGAAGCCCTTTACGGAGGGGATCCATTGATAGATGGAATGATTATTGAAGAGCCACTTAAGCACAAAACCCTTTTCGCGCGGCCCGATCTCGTACTCACAATCCAACACAAGCGGATCGGGCTCCAAATCGCGTTCTAAGGTGTAAGTGTGCGGCACTTTCAGATTTGTTATGCGAACCGAGTATCCAACTGGCAGTGGATATACGTTATAGGGAGGCAGAGGATAAAAGATTAGTTTGAGTAATAATAGTTGATCAAATTTAAATATTGTTAATTTTGAAACGGACACCCACCTGTGAGCAGCGTCAGCCAGGTGAGCAGCGTTGCACACAGGATTCTTCTGCTCGCCATGTGCCCAGTGTATTTCGTTATGATTATCCGTTTTGGTTTTGGTATTGGCGTCGCTGGCGGCTATTGCTCAATGGGTGTTGGGGTGTTGCTGGCAGTCGTGGCGGCGCTAGCTGTTGGACGCGTATACACCTCGTTTTAATTCTGATGGCCGCACTTTAGCTGTTCAGCGTTATTGCGCTGGATACATCGTTGGCGGCCCGCACACTCGAAGCTGTTTTGCATACTCAACGCTAAATACACAAAAAAAAAAAAAAAAATAATAAAAAAAAAAATATCGAACGTACCGAAAACAAACGAAAGAAAAAAACTAAAACTCAATTATAATCGGTAATAGAATGCGTATGGAACGTCGTCTCTGGAATAGCACAATAATCCAATCGAATCCAATCCAATACCGTACTCAGTTCAAGTCAAAACCAACAAAATGTAAACCGAGGACTAAGGCAAAAAAAAAAAAGAAAACGTTCACGCTGATGAGCTCAGCATTTCGACGGAAATTAATTTCGTTAAAATCCTTTTGGCGGACTTAATTTCGATGTCACGCGTTGTTAAATCGTTTTATTACGTATTCAGGTATTATCGTATGTCATTATGTGCATTTATTTAAGCGAAAAATATTAACTACTCGCACATATACAAAAATTTTTTTGGTGAAAAATCGACTTTTTGCTGTGCTATGTGGGGGAATTGTGCCAAGTGTAATTTAGTCCTTTTTGCCTCTGTTCGTTGTCGACTCGTGTCGCTGTCTTCTTTATAGCCATATAAAGCTACATTTATCCTGCTCTTCGGAGTTTTTCATTTCGCAGCCCATTATTCCTTGTCCCCCCTTTAAAACAAGTGAGTGCTTTGCGGCTGTTGCAGTATGGTTGTCCTCGTCATCCTTTGCATATACTCGACTCGACTCCGCACAGCTGTTCACGTGCCATGCAGTGCGCAGGCGCCATTTTGACATTTCGCTTGCTTGTCATTTTTGGCCAAGCTTTACGTTGAGTGTCAGTTTAAAATTTGCCAATGGCGGCATCATTTCAAATATTGTTGATGTTAATCAGAAACCTAGTGTTCAAGGTCGGTATCCCAACGGTTTAAAAATAATTTAAATTAATTACTTTCTTAATTCATAGTTTTGAATATTTATTAATTTATGAACCTGCATACATGAGTGAAGTTTTTCAACTGGCCTAGCAGGTTTTAGTTTAAATTAAAACAACGTCTACATTAATATGGAAAAATGAGTAAAGGAGCACAAATTTAAATCGCACTTATTTACTGTGTGCATCAGATCGTTCAAACCATTAAAAGGAAAAAATATTTCTAAAATATCCGAAAAATAATTATCAGATACGGCTTAAACGATTTGTAAACGCAAGAAGGTCTGCACCGATTCACTTTGAAGTCCACACATAGTTAATTGGTTGGTTTGGGTAGTTGCTGAAAATACCTGCACACTGTGACCAAGAAGCAGTTCCAATGTGATGCCACGATGATGGCTGCAGCACAGAGCATCCGGGTGTCTTAGCGCGTGTGTTGGCAGTCGTCTGCTTAAGACCGGACATGCACATACGAGAAGTTGTGCTGCTTCCTCGTCTTTCTCATCTCAACAGTTTCTGCAAAGTTAGTGTATATGTGCATACACTCTAACTTAAAAATGTAAATGCACTTGAATGACGAAAAAAAAAAAAATGTAAAAAAATAAAATTATCTTTTATTCTAATCGTCTGTCTATATATACTCGTACATCAAAAACATATATGTTTATTACAAAAACAACAATTTTGTTGATTTTATTTACGTAGTTGAATTGTACAGATAATTGTTTACCTTAGGTGTTCTTGCGTATGATATGGTCACGTAGAATCACGAAACCATGGCGACCCGAACGCACCCACAGTACGTTTGAGTTGTCGCTGCGTCTGACACTGACGGCTGGTATTAATTTGCGGTCACCGATGTGCTTGAAGTACAGCAGCATGCCTTGCTGTATTGGCATAAAGTTTGATGTTTTATTGTGGTAGACTTCGCCCGATTTCCAGTTGAAGAAACTCAGATCCGATTTTCTGGGTTTTAATTTACCGCGACCCTGAAATATTGATTTCCAATCCAATGCGTTGTGTTCTCCGAGCTTGAAATTGCGCAAACTGGTCTCATAATCAATGTATCCGGAGATTTCGAAACCACGCGGGTCCCGTGTCAAAATAAAAATTATGGTCTAAGCGAGTTCTATGTTTAATAAGGCTTCAAGGGCATAGGTATACAGTGTTATGTCTACCTACCGCTAAACGTTTCTGTTGATTGGGTTTTTCTCGTTCCAGAAGTGCTAACAATACTGGATCCTTGGTAACGACGTGCTCACTGAAATAGTATTGAAAGCCAATTGGACCGATTCTTTGTTTTTTCTTTAGCTTATAAAATTCGTCCTCCGTCAAGACACATTCCGTTTTATAAGACCTTGTTAGTAACACCAGCTGGCGTGCCCACGTCTTGCTTGGCAAGTACCAGAAATCGTCCAAAGTCAACATGGCATCAAGGTACTTATCATAGTCTTCAAAACGAGCAACATGCTCGTATTGATCCTTCTGCACACTAGAGCAAAGCATCTCAAGTGCTGTACGGTGGCCGAAGGTAATGTAATTTTCGAGAACAAGAAATTACCAACGAAAAGAAAAGAAATACTACAAAATTGTTTAAAAAAAACATAAACTACAAAAAGACACCCCCGAAAGCAAAACAACTCCTTAACAAAAAACTATTCAACTGGCAGATGACAGCTGACAATATTATCACACCCGTGTTCATTTCGATCAAAAAATTTATTTAGATTAAACAGCACATCAGCTTAAAACTAATTAAATATGGTGTTTGCATTAAGAGTACAGTTGGTTAGCGTTAAATACATACATACAGAGATACATATATTCATTAAAAATTACAAGACGTGTCTTTTTTACGCACAGATAATACAGACGAGGACAATCTATTATTTAAGTGGAGACTTTTTGTGCTTAACCCTCCGCAAGGTCATGCGTTAAGTAAAGTGCTCTTCATAATAATAGCGCCACAAGTATATCATTACTGTATTATACATTGCGAACCTACAAAACATTTGATCATTTGTTTTCTTTCAATATTTTTATTTTTTTTTTTTCGGTTTATTTGCAGAAATTGTTATATCTTCGGTTGCCCTAAGAGTAATAACTTTATCAAGACTTTCGATTTTCCTTTATATTCTCAATAATTCAATTTTAAAAGTAAACAAACATAAGGTGATATTTATCTGGTTACCGAAAGCCTCTAAATTGAAGTCTTTTTTCAAGAAGTGAAAAAGCTGTAAACATTATTAGCTTATCAGCATAGATGAAAAACCTCAAATTCTCCCTTCCTAAATCAAATCACACGATCTCGCAGACCAAACCACATGATCCTCATTACAAATAAATTTTGACAGTACAAAAGTGGATTAACTTGATCATCTTTTGCAGTTTCCCACATAACATTGAATAAAGAATTGGTATTTTGATCTCAGAATGTTACAAAATTAAAAAAACAAAAAAAAAAAAAAAACTCCTAAAGAGAGATATTTTATGGGTTTTATAAAAATCGTTCGATTAAAAAAAAAAACAAAAATTTTTTTTATTTATATTATACATATTAATGACAACTAAAAAGATAAATTTTCATGAGGTTTATTTTTTTCCAATAGATAAGAATTTTTTTGCAAATTTCATCATTATTGCCTGAAATGTTCGAAAATACGCAATTTTAGGAATATGTATTTTCAATAGACCGCCAAGATCATGCAATTTGAATATTAACTCAAAAAGGTTGAATCTTGCAAGAAAAGTCATGAATGTAAAATATTTGATATTCTATTATACAGCAAACGGGAAGTAAAAAAGGATAAAGATTTAAAGTTTAGTCGAAATGATCAGTTAAAATATACACACATGTTTTGTTTACTTTAACTTTCCAAAACACAAATTCAATAAAGGAATTTTAATCCAATCATTGATTGCTTATCTTACTGAGAACTCAAAGTGGGCAGCATAAATGTACTAAAGATGCAAACAAATTTGGTTTGATTATACGCCTAAAATAGTTTATCATATTTGCTCTGTAAGTTTCAATTGCCAGCTAAGAATTTAGCTTATGAACATTTTCGATGAAAATACCTAAGATTCGAAGTGGCGTTATAATTATGAAAAGCTTTACTTTCTTACCTAGATTCGCTGGGTCGTCTAATACTATGGATTATAAAACTATAATGGAACGATTAAAAATATTAAAAAAAAAAATTTACATAAACCACACAAAACGAATTGTCCATACTTTTGGCCGACTGTGTTCCAGAACGTTGATTTCTTAATCACTTGCCTCATCAACATTCGCATTGCCAATCAAGGTTTCAATTCGAAAATCCTTGGCATTGTTCTGCTTTGTGGTTCTTAGGCCATGCTCGACATCAAAGGAGACTGCGGTTGGTTTGTACGATTCGCTATCGGCATACCTCAGCGCCGATTCATTTCCGTTTTCGGCAAACTGGCGACTATGCCGCGATTTCGGGCTGGACGTATTCACTATGGAGCTATTCGATGCCTCGGCATTATCGAACAGCAGAACATATGGCGAGGAACCATCTTGGCTTGCAATATGTACATTTTTAGGACACGTATTCTTAGCGCACACATCGTCGGCCTCCGGCGGCGCATCTAACCGATTTGTGCAGACACTGTCCACCGAGTCTGATATGTGCGAGTCGTGCTCGTTGGCGCTCTCCACGTCGATTTTATCGCAAGATGCATCATCGCCGCCATTGAAGACATTTATATCCGCGTCATAGTGATTGGGTTCGCCGAACTCGGCGACCGATTCACCGCCGGAATGTGCCGCCGCATCGAATGCATATGGATGCACTTTGTATTTCTCGGCTGAGGTTTTGGCAGCCATGCTGGCTAACTCAGCTGTATTGGCCATCACATCGAGTGCATCGCTTGTTCTGCTAATAAACGACAGACGTTCGATTTTCTCATTGTTATTTTGTGCATAAAAGGATGCCTCTGCATTGGCGAAGAAGTTGAATTTTTTATCCATGCGCAGCGCCGCGTCGAAAACGTCCGCATTTGGCGTATGCATCATATCGAAACAATCCCGATTTCCACTGAAATTCGGCATATTGAAGTGAACTGGCACCAATGGCACTGGCTTGCGTATCCAAAATGGTGACAGCGTACCAAACACGGCTGGAAACGAGAAACGCTGTATGGCCGGAGCTCTTTTGTAGCGTTTTCGGCGTCGCAGGAAGCTGCCGTTGTCAAACATATCCTCTGCGAGTGGATCTAGTGTCCAGAAATTGCCCTTGCCAGGGTTTCCGGGCTCGCGTGGCACCTTGATGAAGCAGTCGTTCAGACTGAGATTGTGTCGTATCGAATTCTGCCAGGCTGGAAATTTATCTTTGTAGTAGGGGAATCTGCGAAATGCAAATATAAACATCTGTTATGAAACACAATTAGCGAAAATTTGCAAACGAATTATCGAATTCTAAACAACAACTGCAGTTATACAAGAATGCAGAGCATGTGATTTTTCTTTTTTAATGGAACTGCCCATACATTAGTGGCCTGAGTACAAAGCAAATTGAATTACAAATTAAAATAATCTAATCATAATTGAAATAGCATAAACATAACAGTTGCACGTGAACTCCATTCTTAGACTTTCATCAACATCATGATTTCTCCTGTATATCCACACGGGAGCTTGCGGAACTCTTTGCGACTATTCATATGATCATATCCTGCTTAACGTCGACTCCTATAAATAAGAAGAGATATTCTATGGTTCGAGAACTACTACTGCTAACATAGTCAGTGTTAGGCAGAAGGCCACCGCCGGGATTCGAACCTCGCATCTTGCGCATCAGAGCCCAACAAATTTGCATCGTGCAACGGCAGGCGACGGTTAGATACGTCAATCTAATTGCGATCTTCCTCCATTAATAGAACGAAAACCATAATAAACAAAACTTGACTACAGCTCTTCAATGATCAACTTTCATATTATCTTGTCTGATATTATACACATGCTTCTATATTTCTGTGTTTCCGACGGCAAGTTTGAACCTTTCATAGATTTCTTAGCTCGGGCGAATTTATATGATTCCTAACCAGAGATTTAAGAGCCGCTAGGCTCACTAACCTGGACATTATAAAATCACAGATGCCGCTGAGTGTAAGTTTCTTATGTGGCGACTGCAGGATGGCCATGGTTATTAATGCAATGTATGAGTACGGCGGCTTCACGAGTGGTCCGCAGGCGCTGTTATCGCCGACGCTGCTGCTGCTGCCGGAACTTGCGGCCGCCAGTTCGCTATCATCGGAGGCGGTAGAAGCTAGAGCCGCCGCGGCCGCCGCCACAACATTCGCTGCTGGACGAACACTTGACGAGTTGCCGATGCGCGTTTTGTGCAAGGGCGGCGACATGGAGTCATTGTCATGCATGCTAAACATTTGATCAGTTGTCGTATGCATTACGTTGGTGTTTTTTTAATGCTTTTTTTTTTTTTGTTTTTTTTTTTTAATGCTTTTTAATCAACTATTGTCAATTGTTTTAAAACGAATTAGATCTTTATTTTTGATTTCAATTATTTATTTATTTAATATACTATGCGCAGGACGTTACACTTTTCAATTGCTTTTTATTTTCATTTAAAATACTTTGTCGGTTTTACTTTTAGGAACTTTTGTATATTTCTATTTCTTAGCAGTATTTTTTGGCATTATTTTAAAAAAAAAAAATTGTTTTTTTTCGCAATTATCCATTTACATTTCAAAGCAAGAGAATCATGGCAATTCTCAAAACTGTTTAGTTAACACAATTATTTAGTTAAGTTTAGCACAATTATTTTATATTTCAAACACTAAAAATTCGTTTTAGCGCTTGACTTTTCGACATTTCCGTTTCCGTTTTAACTGTGTGCGCTGCCGCCAATTATGCTGCCGATTGAACATGAGCGAATGAACGATTTTACAAGCGAACGAAATTACGTACGAATAATTCTTCTTCTTTTTGTGTCCGTCTATTGTCTAGCGTGGTCTGATTTAAACGAAATCCTTTTGCCAAATGTTAACTGAAACGCAACGAAAACGAGAAAATCTTCTCGCCCAAAATGTTTTTCTACATAACTCAAACATTTATTTATCGCAAAACCGCTGCCACAGCCGCCATCCATGAGCTTTTGTCGCTGCTGCTGATGTTTTGCCAACTCGAATAACTGTCATTCCCATTGCAGCAACGCAGGCGACGTTGACTTTGACGTTTACGCCGGCGTCAACAGCAGCAGCAGCGACGTCGACTTTAGCATCATTGCAGTCATCGTCATAGTTGTCATCGTTGTTGTTGTTGTTGTCGTTATTGTTTTTATTTTACTTGTTGTTGTTGTGCTTGTTCTTACTTAAACAGTTATTGTAGCTGTAGACAAGGACAGCAGTATGGGCGCACGCACCTGCGAGAGCGAGTGCGGGCATATCCCTCGTCTTTGCTTGATGCAGGGATGAAGGCTGGCTGCGTGGCTGCCTGACTGTCTGACTGGACTGAGATTGGGATGTTGTAAACAAATCGGCAAACAGAGAACGTGCAAGCGAGCGAGCGAGAGCAAGCATAACGTAGGCGGTGGGCGGGTCGGGCCGTACCGTGCCGTGTCATGCGGGAGTGTGGTTGTGCGCGCGCGAATAATAACATAAAATGGTGGAGCAAAGTAAATGTGATATTTGTGTTTTCCTCTTTTGTATGTTAAATTGCAGCGAAACAGAACAGAACGTAACAGGACGGAACGGAACGGAACGCGGAGTAGAGCAAAGCCGAGCAGAGCAGAGCAGAGCAAAGCAGAAGAGTAGCCATGCTGGCGTGTTGTAAGAGCAGAAGCCAAAACTCATTGGGGACGCAGGACGCAAGTATGGCGGTAAGTGGCGGTGGGCAATAGTTGGAGAATGACGACGCTTTAGCAAATTTAGATACCTTTGCTTGTCGCTTTGACGTGGCTCTTAATAATGTTTCATTATGTTAGGCAGTGACTGCGTGCACACATGCCTATATGTGTATTTATCCATAAATATGTACATACATACACATAAATACTTTACATAGCTGCGTATATGTATAAGCGCGTTTACTGAGCGCGGTTGTCCTGTGAACACATGGGCATACTCACAGACTGTGCCGCATACGTAGCCACAGATACTCGTACAAATGTTAGCATTTTTATGTGCGAATGTTTTTTTAACCGTATGTCGATTCTCGTTTCCTACGTCCTTCGCGATGCTTGGCTACACCACCGCCATTGCTATTCGTGTCGCTGTGCTTTATGCATTTGATTGTTGTTGTTTTCGTTGTTGTTTTTGTTGTTGTTGCTGATGCTGATGCCATTGTTGCTGTGTAGATGTTAGTCATTATTGCTATTCTTGTTGGTTTTGTTTTTTTTTTTTTCTTTTTTTTTTATGTTTCTGTTGTTGGCGCTTTGCTTTCGCCTTTCAGTGTTTTCCATTTGGTTTTTTTTTTCTTTTTTTTTTTTTTGGCGTAGGAGTGTAAGAACATTTGAGGAACATTAAACATTCAGCAGTCAGTTTTGTGTTCGCTTTTATTTGTTGTACTTAGTTCAAATTAGTTTTCAGTTTTGCGGAAGTTACTTACAAACTAACACGAATACACAAACTGGCTTCCCTTATCGCCCTTCCCGCACGTTGTACTTGTGTACGTTGGTATTGTAGCAAATTTATTAGTATAACTGGGCGTGGCTAATATAACTGAAACTTACACATTTTTCGCTGTGGTTAGTTTTATTGTTATATTAATATCCTTTTTGTCTTGTACTGTTGTTGCTTAAGATTTGCGATTTAGGCTTTGTCCAGGAGCAGTTGATAATTTCTCGTTTATTGATTTCAATTCCAGCATGACTTTTTATGTTGTTGTGTCATTGGCAAAGGTTCCATTTCAATTAACAAAGTTGAAATTAAACTTTTCCTAGCATTCAACAATAAAACTTTTTTCGAACTGTGCAATTTAGTTCAGTTGCAATTTCAACAAGTTCATAAGTTAACCTAAAAGTAGGCAACACAAATGCATTGAAATAGGCCATGCAAAAACGTTACGAAGTCGTTATATATTCTATATTGTGTGCCTTATATAGTAAACGGCACCAATATTGATATATTATATTGGCTTGCAACTGAATTTCAGTAAAATCTATATGTTATATATTTGCCCCAGATGGATTTCTAAACCACTTATCCTATGGGTAGGAAATTTTAAAAAGTTGTAGTTAATTTGCCTGTAAATATTTTAGGAATAATGTTGAACAGCTGTCACATAGACCATCAGATATACTGTTATTAAGTTACTTATACAGTGAACGCTCGAAAACGTGGACTAATTTAAACTAAGGCGCTCCATGGTTTCTAAAGTAAAGTACCTAATTTTGTTTGTAAGAGCAACTTTATTTCATGAAATTAAAATTAACTTCATATATGCATATAAGAATTGATAATAATAATAAATTAATGAACCAGAATGTGAATGCAAATGCATAGCATATTTTCAAGAGCGCAATATACACCATAAATACAGCTGTATATGCGTACAAACTAACGAAATTAAGAGATTTCTGAAGTTTAGAAAGAATAATTAATTTTTTAAATTTTTGCGTAACTATTCGATGTCCAGGTTTTCGAATTTTTTGATTTTTCTACGGGTTACACTTTTTGAAGTAGTCCTCGTAATCAAATAGCCTGGTTTTCGAGGCTCCACTGTATATAGATATTATTCAATTCCTTTCAATGATCCCGCGGGCAAACCGTTTATTCTATCGGGACGAAACTTTGAGAAATTCTTTCCTACATTGCAGGAGAAAGCAACAAACGCAAGACGTTTGATTATTTGTTGTAAAAATTAAGGACACGGAGGATCGGTAACTCATAAAAATGGGAGAATTTTCGTTACATTAAACTTGTGAAAATTTGCTTTTATTTATTTTCTCGAATCGACATCAAACTGACTAGCAAATATTGCAAATTTAATCAAAAATGCTTAAGCCCCAAATAGTTGATTCAGTGGCTCAAATAGCCTGGAATATTCCAACTCTTTCCAATTAATAATAATTTATTTTATTTTAATAGGTCAAGTATTCATTCTTGTACAACAAGCATTTCAAAATTTAATGAACTACTTGCTGAATTTACAATACTAGACTCTTAGCTATCAATTTTAATATTAAGTTTTTACGTTAATTGGTGAACTATTTATTTTTCTTATCTGGAAGTACCAAAGAATATTTTTCGTATGGATGATACTAGGCGATTTTTCTTATATTTGGTAAGTGAAAAAATAAATTCGAACAAAAATAAACAAAAAATAAATTTAAATAGTAGTCATTACCGCATGAGAGGGACTTTATGTTGAAAACGGTTTATCTTTAGACTTTTCAGGAAGCTAAACATAGAAGAATTTCCCTCAAAATAAAAAGTTTAAATTTGATAAAAATATATTATATAAATATCATATAGCTTCGAATTATACGTTTCGACTATTTTAGTTTCTAGAATATGTTGATATTCAACAAAAATGTTTGATGAAAAAATCACTTTATAATATAAAACTACATATGCATGCATTGTTTGATCAATTTTTAGTAAACCATTGAGAAAAAGCACTCGAGTCAACATCAAAGCCTGCAAAAGTTTGTGTCGACTAAAATTTTTGTTAATCGTCACAGCGTGCAACCCAAGTTGAGCGTAAAAATATTTAAACATTACTCGGAACAATTAACTTATTCACGGCGTACACAACTGCACGGATACCCACTGACAAGCAGCGACCACATCCTGCTTAATCATGATCCAACAGTAATCCCTCTTTTGTCAGCAAATTTATTGCGTACAAACAATTCCGGACGCACGACTGACGACAGACGGCCGAAGAGATACGAGTCGACACTAACAATGGAAAAGTCTTCTACTGATTCATGTTTGTACATATAGAAAATTTTATTGCAAAATCTGCAAAAGGCAAATAAAAGATTTGACACTTGAATTACTTTACCCGTAGCGACAGCAGCAAGGCGAGATTACATAAGCCAACGGTATCGTCACTAAGGCACAAGTAGGACAATAGCAGGCAATAATACTAAACAAGGTGCAGGGGTGGTTGGCAAAAAAAGAAAAAACAAAAAAAAACAACAAAAAAACAAAAAGAAAAAAATGAATAAATAAATAAAAACACAATAGATTTTGTTTTTGCCCAAGATGCGTCTGCGACACGGGCGCGAGCTACTGACTTCACTCGTATGAGTTTTACTGCGTCTTGTCATGGTTTGGGCAGTTGTCGATTCAAATGATTCCAAAATAGCCACTTTCGATTACTTCATGCGCCTTGTTTGTCTTGCTGTTTGGCACAAACATTCAAAATAGATTTAATAATATACGCCTTGAAGTATGCACTCGAGAAGCACACACAATGGCACGCAGCCTCTTAGCTGGTCGCGTTTAATAACTTCTTTTGTCGTGTTTAAATCTTTCAAGTATCGCGCAGTAACATACACTTCAAGTCGTAAGTAATGCGGCTTGCAATTGATGGACAAATCAGAAATCACCCCCCAATCGCACATAACAACATGCGATCAAGTGGCTCAGGGCCGCATCGGCTGCGTTTTTTGAGAGACGGCATAATTATGTGTGAAAACGAGGCGCTCGCATGGATTTCATAAACTTGCTACAAATAATTCTAATTTTGCATATAACACGCAGCTATGCAGAGTTCCTGGAGTTTGCGTATTCATCACTTTGTTCATCATCTGGCAATTTGTACAGTATAAAATCAGTATTGAAAACTTCATTCTGTCCTAATTAACTTAAATTTGACCAAGCTCGCATTATAAATCCTAAAACGAACAACGCCAGGACTACAGGTAAAAAATAGAATGCATTAATATTCACATAGAAAGGCGGCCCTATATAAATATCAGCAAATATTTATATTTGGTATGCATAAAGTAAAGCAGCTTTTTTAATATTAACTTGAATGCACCAAATAGTGGCAATTTGCTTAAGAGCCAAATGCGCTCCTGGCGCAAAATGTATCACTAAACAACTGAAAAGGCATGAATGACAGCTACAAATTGTTCAACCTGTATCGGGAAAACAAGTGAAAATCATAACAATGAACGAAAGCAGAAAAATTTTACGCTCGATTTATTCCCTCTTATAGCTAAAGAATTGAAGCCAAAACCAAATTCAAAAGCCGAGGCCGGGGCCGGGGCAGAGGCATTGCACAGCAAGTGGCTCAGTGCTGGCACTTATTAATGCTGGCTGAAATGTCCGTCCGCCTGTCTGCCTGGCAGTTTGAGGCTCATTTGTTCATTTGTTAAACGCATCCGACGCCCAAGCGATTCTTGCACTCTTAAGCCTCTTGTTTGTCGACAATAAAAATCGAGCCATGAGTCGGCAATCATGCCATGCCATGCCATGCGATGCCAAACCGTAACGTGCCATGCCGTGCCGTACCATGTCATACCGAGCCTTGCCTAAGCCTATCCATAATGTCCTCTGTGTGGATTTCGATGCAAAAATACCGGCCTGGCTGAGCGCACATCGAAAGTGTCGACATATGAGTGGAAATTGCTGGCGGTTGAATTCGAATGCTAAAACAGTGGCACAATGTGTTCGTGTGTGTGTGAGTGTGTGCAAGTATGTGCATCAAAGGGGGTGGCTGGCAGGATACGAGTATGAATTTATGTGTGCCTGTGTGTATGAGTTTATGATTATTATTATTGCTCTTGCAATAACTGATGTGTTGGCTTTGCTGTTGTTGTTGTTGTTGTTGTTGTTTCGGATATGTTTGTGTACGCAGCATTTTATGCGCCTGAACCGCACGAAACGCCCACAAATAAGCCAAAGGATTAGTTGGAATGAGCAGTAAGCAAAGGATAACTGCAAATGCGCGCGTTCTTCTATCGCATTAGGAGTTGATTTATTATGCGGCGAAGAATTCAATTAAGCACGATGATTGTCACTTGTCCGTATGCTTTGAAAGTACTTTCAGAGTTGTTCTGGCGTTTTCATTTGTTTTTTTTTTTATTTATTCCTTTTTTTTTTTTATTTAATTGAGGCGTGTTGATGCCAACAGTTGTTTATAGTTTCGCTGATCTTTTGTTGCCATGACAAAGACACGTTTTAACGATTTGTTTTGATGTTTGAGCAAATGTTTGCTGTTTTTGATAATGACATTCGATGTGTCGGTTTTCTATTGGTCTTAGTCTGGATTAGCATGAAATTGTGACTAGTGAAAGTGTTGACTAAAGGATTATGCACAAGTCAAGACGTTGTTGTAGAATGTCTTTTCTTCTTCTTTGCTAATATAGCATAACATGCCTACACTTTAATCAAGACTATTTGCCGTTACAATTATGGGATGAGAAATAGTTAACTTAAATGACAGCTCAGGCAGCATTCGCTTTTTTTTGTAGTTTTGTCAACGATGAGAATATTTGAAATAGCTTGATTTTGTAAGTTTTTTTTCTTATTAAGCATGCTTATGTATCGCTCACTTCGTATACTTTTGACATGGTCATTATTATAAAGTCATCAAATCTTTTGCGATTATATCCACCTTGTAGGGTAGTTGCCTTCTTGATACCAAGTTGATTGGCCCAGCAATTTTGCTAAATTCGTTTAGATTATCCTTACGGTTCATATTGTTCATATAGAATCGTAGAAATAGGTTATTCCAACATGGATATTAACCAACTATAGTCAAGGATATACAGTCAAACTTCCATAACTCGAATCACCATTATCCAAAGAAAAAGTTCGACTTATGGAGATTTCGAGTTAAGAAGACAACAATGTATGAAAATTACACGCTATTGCCACTTTATTTAGTTCGAGTTATAGAAAATTCTAGTTACAGTAGTTCGAGTTATGGAAGTTTGACTATACATACATATAAGGATCTACCGTTTATTGAAATTATCGTTTTTTAATAAACACGCCATTGACAGCTGAATCTAAGCTCAAACACAGGTTTTTTTTTTTTTTTTTTTTTTTTGTTTTTTGTGTAACATTTAGAATTTTTTTAAAAACGTGTTAAATAAAAACACATTATTTTTGGATCTCAAAACAAGTAACTGCCCAAACAATGAGTAACCATAATAACCAAAAACATGATGATACACGACGACGTATCAACACGTGCCACCAACGCCCGACTGTTTACTCGTGTTGTAATTCACACTTCCGCCCAGGGACCAGTAAGGAATACGGTGTTGAGGGTACGTGAGCACAACCAGGAAGCAAAACTTAATGCGTGGCTGGAATTTCATTAAATACTTGCAAATGCTATCCACTCCTACATTCTGGCTGAGATCAAAGTGTTGGCATTGAGCAAACGCCGCTGCAACAAATGAAAAGCAAACAATTGGGTTGGCATTTAACTTATTGTAACTGCGCAATGGAAACAAGTTGAACGATATTATCAATTTCAAGGCAATAAAGTAAATGTTAACAAGCAATCGTAGTTGTGGACAATTTCGAATGTTTGCACGTGATGCGACAAAGTGTGAACGCGTGCCAGGTATCAGTAAATAAAATCAACAAATATCAAATATTGTGACGCACACGCAGAAACATTGGCGCGGGTTACCATGCGCGCTGCAGCGAATATACCATTGACACCAGTCAGACCATAAAAAACGTCATCGTCATCGTATTTGCATTTTTTCAAAGAGAGATGAGGTCAGTATCAGACAAATATTACATTGAGCATGCATTGCGCGGCGCTGTTTGTGTACAATATACATACGCATGCACATACACATATACATGCAATCAACTGAATTGACTTTACTGACTTTAATCAATCAATCAGTGAAACGCTTTATGCCGCACAAAGTTTTCACAAAATTTTCACCTAGTTTGTTTGTTTGTCATGTCGCCAACACTTGTCTTCTTACTTCTTTTTTTAATGTTATATCTCTTTATTTAGTGCTATGAGACACTTGGTGTATCTTACTTCTAACACTGCACTTCCAATACAATGTGACTGTGTTTTTATTTTCATAAAATATTTACCATTTAGGCGATGAGGATTTTTGTTTCTAGTCCATAGATTATTATTATATTAATCTGTAAATCTATCAATTATTTCCAAATAATTTTTTTTTTTTGTTCTAGTTTCTATTTGAGTAATAAATTAGATTTTAACATCATGTTGGATGAGACCTGTTATCAATTCTACTCTTGATAGGAAGAGCGAATGCATAAGAACGATTGTCTCTGTTCGGTTATTCTTTGCATTGTGTTGGAGACTTTTAGTTTGTTTATTTCTTGCAACAAAAGTTAAATTAAGAAGTTTTATAGGTTTTTATTTCTAAGCATTGATCATGCGTCATTGAATTTGAGTTATCTAATTTTGGTTAAATAATTAAGCGAATAACCATTTAGTACTTTAAAATATATTACGAAATATGGATTAATCTCTGTCAAGACTGTTAAAGTCGTTTTCGTTAAACGCTTAACTAAGAGTGCGTCGAATAATCGGATTAAGCACTTTACGTCAAAAAGAGAAAAAAATAGAAATTTTATTGTCTACGTCCGAACGAGAAGTTGAAGAAGAAGAAAAGAACGCGGAATATTGAATAGAAATGCAAAGTGGTACAAGGATTCGAAATTTAATTTAACGCATTTACATGCGGCTTAAGATTTCAGCTTCTGGGCATAGTAAACAAATCAAATGTATTTAGGAGTAGAAACTCAAACAAAAGGGACAACAACAGCAGCAACAACAACAATGACAAAAACAACAGCAATAACAAAGAAGTACCAAATACAAATTTCAAAATCCAAATGAAATTTGCTTTAGAGAGCAAAGCACTCTTATAGAACGCAGAGTATAATCGCAAAAAGGCTTTCATCTCGAGTAGGCAAAACCAGATGAGCTGTACACACGCGTACACATGCATACACACACACAGACTCACACACAGTCTCAGCCAACGATAAACGACCTCAAGGGGGAGGTTGTGCCCGAGCAAAGGCAGTGAGTTGTGAGTTAAGTTCAATATTTGAATAACTTACTACCGTGCGAGCACATTCGAATCAACGCGGCTGTTTTGTTATTGTCCTTGCTGTTGTTTGTAATGTTGTTGTTGTTGTCGTTGATGTTGTTGTTGGCATAGCACATAAGGGCATCATCGTCAGTATCAGCATCGGCATCAACGTCATCATCGACGTCACCATAACCATCCCATCATAGGCTCATTCGCAAAAGGACAATTATTTGTTTATGCGATGTCATTTAAATTGAGTTTTAATGTTGACAGGATACGTCTGCAAATCCAGTTTGGCGTATAATTGACCGAAAATGGTTTTGTGTGCGATTGTGATTACTTTTGCAGCACAGACTGTAGAGATAGAGATAGATAGACATACAGATACAAGCTATTAGGCGGATATTCTGATGCTATGGGGGCGCCATTATTTACACTATCACGTCCTCGAAAAGTTATTATGACATTATAGTAAACACAAATATCTATAATCCCAAACGGAACGGAAAGCTGGCATTTACCGTGCTGTTCATGCATGCAGTTGCTAGTTGCCAAGAGAATTTCTCAAGTACGTTATCTGCTAAGTACATATGTTTCAGCAACTACGTGAGAATATTCCGTTGTACGCCAAGTTGTTCTTATTGTTATTGGCGGCAGGGTAGGCAAGTAATTATTATTGAGCATTGAGTAGACAAGTTAAACAAAAATATTTGCGATATAAGCCGACTTTTATAGACTATGCATTCATTTAAAAAACGTGACCAAGGACACCTTTTAGGATTCCGCATTCTTTGTTTCGCATTCGTATTGCAAGTCTAAGCAATACGCTAAGCGCGCATGAACAGCAGTAAATTAAAAGAAATTTCCTTAACATTACTTGTTAAAGTTCGGAATATACATATGTATGTTGTTTATATCCCAACTTTTATAATATCTATTTCCTAGGGCAAACGGTAGTCTAAACTTACGTTTTCTGTAATTAAACCTGAAATGCTACAGGAAAACCCTGGACAGGAAACAAAACCCCTCGGACTACTCTTTTTGGTAAAATAAAAACTGCCTCCACTAAGCCACATTTGCCAATCATCGCCCTTTAATAACATCTAGAATTAGATATTTAGATTATGTAATACACCATATACTTCACCATATTTTTCAGCAGCAATAAGGCGCACAATCTCACTCAGTAAATCTACATCCTCTTATAGAGCTGAGACTTATGAAAATAAACTTCAACTTTTGTACCTTTTTTTGTGATATTGTATGTTTTTTGAGTAGTAACTACATAAAAGAATAATCCAGCTCAGCTAATAATAGCAAAGTCTCTCATAACTGGACACCGACGATCGCAATATTTTTATTCGGTTATAGGAATACATTTTTATACACTGTACCAAAAAATTGCAAAGGGTTTATTAGAGTTGTGCAAATGTATGTAACGGGCAGAAGGATGCGTGGCAGACCCCACAAACTATATATATTCTTGATCAGCGTCGAAAGGCGAGTTGATCTAGCCATGTCCGTTTGTCGGTCTGTCTGTATGAACAAACAGATCTCGGAAACGGTAAGACCTACAACCACCAAATTTGGCACGAAGACTCGCGCAATCCGTAGGCATAACAAGTTTTTTTTTCGATATTCGACCTATAACATATAGCTGCCATAGAAACGATCGGCCGAAAACCCACATTTAGAAACCAAACCCTTTTGTTTTTCAAGATATTGTTACCAACTTTTGGGTTTATTAGTTTTAGCTCATTTTCAATTACATATCTTAATATTATATATATCGGTTTACTATATCATATAGTTGTCATAGGAACGATCAGCCGAAAAACAACATTTACTGAGAAAAACTTTTTTTTTTATTAAGATATCGTTACCAAACTTTGGATTTAATATTTTTAAGTAATCCCCAATTGTATTTCCGAATATGATAAATATCGGTTTACTATAACATATAGCTGCCATAGGAACGATTGGTCGAAAAACAACATTTACTGAGAAAAACTTTTTTGTTTAATAAGATATCGTTACCAAATTTTGGATTTAATGATTCTAGGTAATCCCCAATCATATTTCCGAATATGATAAATATCGGTGTACTATAACATATAGATGCCGTAGGTACGATCGGCCGAAAAATAGCATTTACAAAAAAAATTTTTTTTTTCTTGAGATATCCTTACATAATGAATACAAAATTTTAAAGCAACAAAAAAAATATATTCAGTTTCGGCTTGGGTAAAGGGTTTTCTATAGTCGGTTACGCCCGACTATAGCCCTGCCTTTCTAGTTTATAGAAAGCATTCTGAAAAGCTTGCGAAATTTTTTCGAATACGGGAATTGTGCGCTTTGGGAGATTTTGCTGTACTATTATACATGTCAGTTTCTGAAGATAACTTGGTTCGAGGCCGAATATTACCTTAACTGAAAAATGGCGTTTCACAATCGTATGTTATATGTGTATTTAAAGTGAATACTTAGAAGAAAAGCGAAGAAACACTACCGCGATACATTGTCTGAAGTCTTGAAATCTGGTGCACCGTATTCGATGTTTGAACCCCATTAGCGTCCTTCTGGGTTCAGGATCTGTTAGACTCAGGGATATGCCGTTGCTAAATTTAAACAGTTTTAAAGCAGAGTTAAATATCCAAGCAATGATTTGTATGTCATTTTACCTATCCAGAAATGCAAAAAACTCTAAGGCATATTCCGATATAAATTTTTCGAAATCGTACTGTTTATTATTGTTGTATTATTTTTTCAATGTTTTATGATCAGTAAATTAGCGTTACAACACGTTTACAGGCTCACCAAATAGTTTCAAAAATGATTGCAAACAATATGGTAAGTAGTCCATCGAACTGAGTTCCGCCGGAGTGCGGATTTATTCACTTAGAGTATACGTTAAACATGTTGCCACCTGGACGCCCACTAAACACGCCAACACGGTTGGTATTGATTAATCGTGTTCACATATTTTTTGCAACACTCAAACATCATTAACACAATATCACCGTCAACATAAGCATATTGCGATATTGCAGCATATTAGAATGTACGTTAAGTGTTAACAGCGTCAACACAAGCAGCAACGCCAGGAGAAACAATGACGGCAACAGCGGCAACTGCGTGGCGACGGCATATGTGCTGTTGAAATAAATAAAACCATTGTTGAAGTGTTTTGCGCAAAACTGTAATTTTTATTCATTTCCAGGAGGCCGTAATATAAGTGGCTGCTAAACGATTATTAGCAATTTGATATAACTGCATGTAAGTACAACACGAGAACAAGTCAACAACACAAATTCACGAGTACACGAGAGCTACGAGAGCAGCACTGAACACACAAACTCAAAACAACAAAAACACCCAATATACAGACATACCGTCATACCAACAATAGTACGTGCTGAGTATATGCATACGCACATTTACATACATATGTAAGCGTATATGTATATATGTCCGTATATAGGTATGTGGAAGCGCGTCTAAATACAAGCGATACATACGCTCGCCTACACTTACAAATCGAGGCGCGCTGAGTGTGTGTACGAGTGAGTGCGAGTGTGTGCGAGTGTGTGTTCGTGTGACATCAAACTGAAAATCACTTCAGTTAACTAAATCTACGTAACAAACATGCGCCAAAAACAACTGCTCAGTGACGGCGACGCAGGCAGCGGATGCTGAGCTCACGCGGATGTCGCTTGGTAGCCACTTTAGCAGCTGTAAGCGGTGGGGATGGCGCTGGCAGTGGCAGGCTGCTTCAGCGTACACCACAATCACATCAGAAGTTGTTCATGTAATCTACGATAAATCAATAAGAGCGACAAAGACAGCAAAGACTTAACGTAATATCACCGCACAGCCTCAGCAGCCATGTTGCTGGGGCGTGTCCTTTTGCCGGCAGCCAATCAGAGCGCAACGTTTCGTCGCAGCTTCGTACGCAGTCGACTGCGCATGCAGCAGCAATAGCAACAGCGACAGCTGCTGCGGCAGCTGCGTCGACTGCGGTGGCTGCCATTGCTACACAAAGTTAAGCTCATTGCCATATTTTTCTATTTTTGAATTTACTTTACTAACAAAACTTGACTGATGGGAGGCAAAAAGGAAATTGTTTTATCAAATGGGTTTCCTTGCGCCTCTCCCTGCCTTTTCTTTTCATTTTTTGCTTTGTATTTTACACTGTTTTTACGAAATTAATTTTCGTCGTCCCTTTAATTTCGTGTACGCCTTAAAAAACATGTTTATTCGCTTTTTCTGAGCTTGGATTTCGCTTATTTATATATATATTTTTAATGTTTTTTGCTTTTTATTATTTTGTATTTGTTAGCGAAATATTAATGTTAGCTTTCGCAGCAGAAGTTTATAATACGAATATTTGCTTAGCTTTATTTTCGGCTTTAAGGCGAATACCTCAAATATCTCAGATGGATCTGCATTGGGATGACATACAAGAACAATATAATGAGAAAAAATCAAATCCTGTATTTGCGTAATCTCATTCAAAACAAGTTTAATTGGAAATAAACGCCATTCAGTTTGTCTATGTCTAGTACAAAATTAAGTACAAATAAATTCAATCTTATATAGGAATAAGCACAGTTCTCCTTGATTAAAAAAACTAATGACGAAGGTGCCATTATTATAGTCACATTATTCAAGTTGATACAAAATGTACGATACACGTATAACAGAATAATAACCATTCATGCCATCCAAGTCATCGCAGAATGCAACAAACCACTGTTGAAATCGCTTTACTACAAACGAAAAATGCAACAACAATTTTGCAATCAAATAATATTTACAATTAATCAATATCGATAGCAACCAGTTTATAAAATGCTTAACACGTTTTTACAACAATTCGACTATTTAAGGCCTAAAAAAAATCTTTTCTTTTCAGGCTTAATGTTTTAGACCTTAAACAGTGATAATGTTATATAAATTTTTTTTTTTTTGTTTTTTTTTTTTTTTAATCAATGACTAGTCTTGTTTACCACATATTTCATATTCTTCAAGGTATTTAAGCATAATATCCTAACTATAACTTAAACCCGAAAAGCATTTGTTTAATACGAAATCCCAGAACGAAAATTACTTATTACTAAGCAACTTTCCGCACCACTTACTGCAAAAAATCAAACGGTTTTACGTCTTCGCAGCTCTATAGCTCTTATTACCCGTCAGTACTTCCTATCCGTTATATTTAAATCTCAATGATTATTGTAATGGAAACTAGAACTTCAACAATTCCTCCAAATGGGAAATGATATATACTTATGTACATAATGTACATGATCCAATATTTTTCCCCCAGAGAAAATATTACCTTTTTCTCAAACGGGGCACGGGACCCAAATTGCGTACACTGTCTAAATGGATGGATCCAATAATGACCGTATGCATCAATATATACAGTTATAAGTTCTGCTTTCATTTAATTACGTGAGACTTACTGTTAATGTTTTTATAGCTTATTTCAGCATCAGTATTTTCTTGGTTTTTTTTTATAATAGAAATTCAATAATGGATCTTTTTTTTTTTTTTTTGTAAATTACTGGCATGGTTTTTCTACCATTTAAGTCGATTTCATATTATTTTTCTAAAAAGATTCCTTCATCCTACTATTTATATAAAGTGTATGGGAAGTTATAACAATAGGTAAACGTCTTAGAGCCGGTGACTCTTAAGTTTTCTATTATAGTAAGCCTAGTTGCAGTCCGTGTAATTAATTTGATTTGTAAGTATAATAGTCAACGTTACATCAAGTTTTTTTTAAGCCTAATATAAGCACAACGCAATGTAAAAATTTGCAGCAATTCCGTGAGTTCACCAATTATCCTAATCCAATTTTTCCTGCCCTTTTAGGTGTACAACGAAATCCAATTGTTAAACAATGAATTACCTACAGCTCAACTGCGATTTCTTTGCACTTTTCTTGACTCGTAATGCGTGCGCCTTAGCAACCAATGCCCACATGCACAAACCCAGCCAATGCGCTAAGCCTACCCCAGCGACCTGAACCATGCCCACACCCATGCCAAAGCCAGCAAAGCCGACCAAGCCCAATCCAAGCGCCGGCAGACGCACTTCTGCTGTGCCCATGCATTTTACATATTGCACATAATGAATGTTTTATGCATTTGTCGCTATGTTGATATTGCAATTTCTTTTGGTGTAAGCTAACAAACAAAAACAGATAATATCGATTGGCATTTCGTTAGCATTTTGTTGGCTTCAGTTTGTAGAGTGTTGAGTTTTGCACTATACAAGTTTTAGCAAAAATGTTGAAAATAAAAAAAAAAAAAAAACCAAAGCAATAAAATTCACAATTTTTAAATGACATCTTATGGCCTTTGAAAGGGTAATTTTATTTTTTGAGCTTACAGCGATCATCTGGCCAACACAATTTAAATTTGAACGAGTGAACAGGCATAACATCAAAACAAACAATGACACAATGGCCAGAGCCCTTTTGGAGAACTGTGAACGGCGATCGATAATCAATACGAAGCGGACTCAAAATAGAATGCCCACTAAGTCACTTAGCAAGTATGCTCGCTAGCTAATTGCAAAATCAGTTTAGGCGCGATTTTCGATGGACTCATAACGTACGCTGCTACGCGAGAATAATAAAAAAAAAAAATAAAAATAATATTCTTTTTTTATTACATTTCGTAGCTTATAATCAACTATTTATTACAATTGATTGCAGTCTTTAATCATTGAAAAAGAACTAGCATAGAAAATGGTTCAATTCACCAACCAAGCAACTGGTGGTGAGTAAATACATGCTCATGCATGTGTTAAGGATAAGCAAGGATACGAAAGTGAAATAAACCCAACAGAGTTAAGCGTATAAACAAAATACCCCCGAACGTACGAAATGGCTTATGGAATTATACAAAATAAAAAACTTATAAACAAAGCTTATAAAAACTAAAAATATATTTTTTAAACAATTCTGCTAGAGTGCGTATTTTGTGGTCCGAATTACATATATTAACTGTGGCTTGTAATGTTTACAAAAATAGTCATAAAGTTGTGCAAAACTCTTATACCTATACAAAAAAAAAATTCTAAAAAATAAAATTACTTTTTAAAATACACTCTATGCAAAGGAACTTTCCTGAAACCTCATTATTTAGACATACTAAGTAAAATTTGTGTTTCATTGTGTAAACAAACGCCCAACAGTACTAAATGATCAACGTGACCTTTTCATATAAATTTTGTGACAACAACAACAACATTGTTCACGAAAAACAAAAGAAAAAAAACATCGATTGTTCTAAGTCAATTACGTTCTACACTGCATAATGCCGTAATCAGTATTCAATGTCAGCCAACCTGCCCTAGGAGAAAGCCGAAAGCAAAAAGCCAAATGTATGTGTTCAAATATTGTGCAATGCGCCAGCAGCCACAAATGCCTATTGGCAGCCAGCTTTCTCTTTGGGGTTATGTTTGACAATAATTGTGCAATAAGCATATAATCCATGATGCGTGTATTTCAAAATTTTATATTGCGAAACGCAATAGTAATTAACTTTTTTTTCATTTAACGTATGCAGTTTCACGCGGTAACGATATTAATATAAAGAAACAACCAATAAAAAATAAATTACATTTAACTATTTAATTATTAAACATTATTTATAGTGAAATGTCAATGCAGTGCAACTCTTTTTTTTTTTTTTTTCTTTGAAAAATCTATATAGTAAAATCAATCAATCTGATATAACCCAATTACGACAAATTTTGCTGCATTTCTAAAAAAGACCAAAACGAAACGCTTGGGTTATCAAGTCGATCAGTTTTTTTGAAAAAGAAAAAAAAAACCCTCTTTATTTAAAAAAGTGCTGGTCAAATGTTTGTTATTGTGAGCGTTCGTATTAACGAGTTTGCTCTGTAAATAAAAATGCATAACATTGCTTTGCAATAAACTTAACAAAACATTCCTATGCAGTTCTGAAGTCAAAAACTTTACTGAGTATAAGATGTGTTCAAGAAGTATCGGAAAATTCTCTTCAAAATTTGTCAACTTAATTTCTACTTGAGATTGATTTAACTGTCAGGTTTTTACCATACATGCCAATTTATGGTGCGATGCATCAGATGCATAATAACTTGGCAAACAATGCACTGTTTGGTACCTTCGGGGATTATTCTATTGTCTAACAACGCTTCTGTGGACTGGTAACTTAAGTCCGGCATCAGGTAAACCACTTGAGGTCATACCAGGAGACTAAGCAGCTTACGGAACAAAATTAACATTACTTTAATTAAATAGTCGCGCACAAGATTGGATGAGTGTGACAGTGCGTTGTTATTTTAAAGCAATCACAAGTTGGTTTTCACAATTCCCATCTCTTGCTTGTTCAATGTTTTTCTTAGCAAAAGGAGTTCAGAGTAGACCATACTGTTGAAATTTAAAGAAAATTGAGGCTTCATCGTGTTTTTTTCGATTTTCCTTTAATTTTTGAACACACCTCGTATACTATACTATCTGCTAAGTAACTATTCTTTATTAGCTCTTGAATACCAACTCTTAACCTGGCAAACGATTAAGGATTGTTGTTTGGCATGAGCTCGAAGAGGATCATGGCTGTTTTTTATATGTGTTTTTTTCATTTTAGAACTCATTCACACAGTTACCTTAGACAAGACGGGAAAAAAGTCATTTGGCATTTGCATCGTTCGGGGAGAGGTCAAAGATTCGCCAAACTCAAAGACGACTGGCATCTTCATTAAAGGCATCGTTCCCGATAGTCCTGCACATCTTTGTGGAAAACTAAAAGTAAGCAAATACTTATTTTTCACAAAGAGAATGTGTTATCGGCCTTTTTACAGGTCGGCGATAGAATTTTATCATTAAATGGCAAAGATGTACGACATTCGACGGAGCAGGCAGTCATCGATCTCATTAAAGAAGCTGACTTTAAGATTAATCTGGAAATACAGACTTTCGATAAGGTAAATCTGTATTAATAATGCGCGAAAGTAAAACATTACAAATTAAATTTTGTTTTACAGTCGGAGGACAATAAGAATGAACCACGTACGAGCAATGGCTACATGCAAGCTAAAAACAAATTTGCGCAAGGTAAATACATACATATTCGTACATATATAATTTCATATATGTATACCTACAAAAAAAAAAAAAAAAAAAAAAAAAACATACATATCTAAGAAACACGCTAAGATTCTTCATAACCTATGTTATTGTGTAAAATGAGTAGAAGATGCAGTAAAACGTCCTGTAATGAGGTTGAAACAAGTTAAAATACTTTAAGAAAACTCCCAATTAAACTTCCATCATTGATTACAAACAACTTGTCCACCACAAAGTCATACGTGACTTCTTTGAATTTTCCATATGAGATAAAGGACATTTGACATCAAGCTTCTTCTTTGTGAGCATTTAAAATGTAATATTTTATAAGGTGAATGTTTTTTAAATAATAAGAATGAAAACTGGTACATTCGAAAATATGCATAGATAGTTATCAATAAATAATCTAGATAGTTATCAATAAATAATCTTTTATGCTAGAATATCGTTAAAGGTGACGAATTATAAAATAAAAATCCCTACACAAAACATCAAATTATAAAAAACATGTGCCATTCACTTTAATGTAATTAATTATGTATTACAATTTGGGTCGGTGATTCTTTTTTATCACACTGAGACAATTTTGATGAGTATTTTAATTTAAGTTGAATTACTTAACGCCACAACATACTTTTTGTATAAGTTGAAGGAAATTTAAAATGCACAAAATGTCAATTTACCATAAATTATAAAATATTTTTCTCTTGTTGGTGTTTTTAATTACATACATAGTTGCTGCACAATTTCGTTTGTTCTAATAACATAATATGGCTCAGAAGCATTCGAAGTATTGCTGCAAATTAAATTAGTACTGGGGCCAAAGTGGCATTGTCAGAAGAGAGAAGCACTAAACACGCACTGTGCGTGAGTGACAAACAATAGTTTTGTGCTGGGCAAACTCTCTTTTCCAGTAAAGCCATGGTGAACAATGTAAAATCTAGATTGTGTCGCATCCCGGGACTTATGTTCTGACATTTTTCTAAGGTTACTCACCGGCGTCCCACAGTCCTTTGAAATTCGGAAGACCCCATTAGATTTCTCTTGAAAGACCGTATTACAGAATCTACTCCCTTTCAACAACACTGAAGCAGTAACGCAATATCCTGCTTTTTTTATGTGTAAGAAACAATTTTCAGAAAAACCCGCCAACTTGCGTGTACAGAATCCAATTTGATATGGTGACAGCCAAAGCAATGAAGTAGTTGTTGTTGTTGCTTGTTACAACCATCATAAATGCAAACAGCACATTTGCAGGCAGGAAAGAGAAGGCACATTGACACAAAGAGCAAATGAGAAAATCCCCTGCATTGCTTTCTCGCTCTCTTTTGTGAATCAACTTTGTTCTTCCGACTCACCCCTCCCACCCAAAATAGAAATGCAAAATTGAAGTGTCAATTTTTCTGCTCTGTTACATCTGCAACATGTTATTGCATATTCCAAATATTTATTGGCATTGATATGGTTTTCAAGCTCTCGATAATTTAAGCCTTACTCTACTCTCGCAGAACAACAGCCAACGCCGGCTAATCAGTTTCAACAACAGCAACAACAAGGCTTACGCGACACCAAACGTAATACATTCACGGCCTCGACACGCGTCAAGCCTTCACCCACCAGTTATGCCGACGAGGACGACGAGGATACACGCGACATGACAGGACGCATTCGCACGGAATCAGGCTTTGAGGTAATTGCATCGTTAAGCAGTTTAAACAAAACGTATATTAAATGTACCGCTGCAGATCGATCGTGCTTCAGCTGGTAATTGCAAGTTAAATAAACAGGAGAAGGAACGCGACAAAGAGAAGGAGGATGAGTTTGGTTATACAATGGGTATGTTTTTTTTCTTTTTTTTTGCATAATATTTTCTAGCAATCTTTCTTAATTTACTATCCATACGCACTCCAGCTAAGATCAACAAACGCTACAACATGATGAAGGATCTGCGCCGGGTCGAAGTGAATCGTCCGCCAAACACACCACTTGGCTTAGCACTTGCCGGCCATAAAGACCGGCAGAAGATGGCCTGCTTTGTTGCGGGCATTGATTCTAAAGGCATCATGGCAAACTTGGATCTGAAAACGGGCGATGAGATTGTTGAAGTGAATGGCAATGTACTTAAAAACCGCTGCCATCTGAACGCTTCGGTTATATTCAACAATATAGAAGGTGAGAAGCTTATATTGATAACGTCTCGAAGAAAACCAAACGACGAGGGCATGTGCGTCCGTCCCATCAAAAAATTCCCAATGGCTGTGGACCAAGTAAATTAAATGGAATTTGCAATAAACCGAAGCTTCAAAGCTCAATGCTTCATTCCTTGCAGACCAAATTCATTTTCGATCAGTATCCGAAGGCACGCACGGTGCAAATACGCAAAGAAGGCTTTCTGGGTATAATGATTATCTATGGCAAACATGCGGAAGTAGGTAACGGAATATTCGTATCTGACTTACGTGAAGGTTCCAATGCAGAAGTGGTAAATATAAATCAGATCCATGCAAGTAACCGAACAGACAGTGTTTTTTATATATATTTATTAGGCTGGCGTCAAAGTAGGCGACTTAGTGCTCGCGATAAACAAAGATATTACGCTCGAATCCAACTATGACGAAGTAAGTAGTCCATACGATACAAAAAACAGAAATGGCAAAACATTGTTTTCACCCATAGGCAGTAGCGTTATTGAAGCGCGCGGAGGGCATTGTGACTTTAATTTTGCTAACACTCAAGAGCGAGGAAGACGTACGTGCCGAGAAGCAGGCAGAGGAAAAGAAAAAAGAAGGTAAATAAAACATAAAGGTGCCCCCACTGTGGATTTATAATCAAGACAACAATTTACATGCAGAGATTAAAAAAGAGGAAGAAAAGCCACAAGAACCGTCCACAGCTGAAATCAAACTGAACAAGAAGACACACATCGAGGTCAAAATAGAAAAGAAGCCGCTCGGCGTTATTGTCGTCGGTGGCAAAAACAACCACGTGAAGGTACATTCAATCCTTGCATGTATTTTGTAACAAGCCAACAGTAAGAATTAACTATGCCTGCAGACTGGTTGTGTCATAACACACATCTACCCGGAGGGCGCACTGGCTGCGGATAACCGCCTTAAAATCTTCGACCACATCGTCGATTTGAACGGGGCGCCGATACACGTCGAAAGCATTACGACGTTGAAGGTGCATCAGCTGTTCCATGTTACATACGACAAGAATCTCTCGTTACAAGTGTACAGAGCGGATCCACCCGAGCTAGAGAAGTTCAACGTAGACTTCATGAAGAAGCCGGGTAAAGAAATGGGCCTATCCTTGGCGCCAAATGAACGTGGCTGTACTATTTCCGAAATTGTAAGCATATGCGCTGTTGCTTCCAAATACTCATTGTTGCCTATTTTTACAGATCCCAGGCCAGTACCCTGAGATCGATCAAAAACTGCAGCGTGGTGATGTCATTACCAAATTTAACGGTGAATCGCTCGAAGGTTGCAATTTCCAAGTATGCTTTGCGTTATTTAAGGGCGCAACCGGCAAGATTTCGATGGAAATTACTCGTCCCAAGCCCACCTTACGCACGGAGGCACCCAAAGCATGAACAGCGAAATAAAAAAATTCATTAATAGCAATAAATAAGATCGGTAACGTCTTAATAAAGTTTAAACTTATTTTTGTGGGTTTTATTTCGCTTTACGGTTGTTGTAGTTACAGTTAAGCAATGGAACTAGCATTTGATGCGATACGAGGCCACAAATCTGCACATTCCTTAGCGACGGGCCCAGTTATAGCCGAGCCCTTCATTTCGCCTTTGTTATTTACGATGACCCCCGCATTGTCCTCAAAATATATAAAGACACCATCCCTCCTTCTGAACGGTTTCCGTTGCCGTATGACCACTGCCGGCATAACCTACAAAATAGAGAAATATATAGTCAACAATAATTCAGTAATATGGAAACTTCGTGTGGTGATTCCACACACACTTGCAAATGCTAACAACAACAAAAAAAAAGTTTATAGCACGCCGATTCAAATATTAAAGTATTTCTTTCACTTCACAACATTTCAACTTGATGCAATTTTGTTTATATTTTAGTGGCAACTTACTTTATTGCTAATAGACTAAGTTATTGCTGCTAACATGCAAAAATCCATTTACACTCTACTTACCTTCTTTCTCAATTCTGGTTTACCCTTCTTGACAGTGGCGACAAACATATCACCGACACCAGCGGCTGGCAGACGGTTTAAACGACCGCGAATGCCGTGAACAGCAATGACATACAAATTCTTGGCGCCTGGAGATGAATATACATGTCAATAAAACTTTATATAGGAGAAAATAACTTCCAATTACCTGTGTTATCAGCACAATTCATAACAGCTCCCACTGGCAAACCCAGCGAGATGCGGAATTTTCCGCCCGCGGTACCACCACGTCCTATAAGATAATTAAATTAAATATTTATCAATACAAATAACTCACACAAATATAATCATTGTCTGTTTAGTATTAAATATCGATTTCAAGTATTTTACAATTTTCTTTTTGGATATATTTTGCGAAAACTTACCTCTCTTCGACATTTTACAGCTTGTCCGGAATCAAAAGGAAGTCAAAAGAAAGAGAAGAATTGCAGCCAACTTAATAATAAACAGCTGTGCAACAGTGTTGGTAACAACAACCTGAGACTCGTACTTGTTGTTCCTAAACTGGGCTAAGAAGAAGAGAATAAAAACAACCAGTGAGCTAAACCAACTGAATCATTGAAGTTTCGCTCTATAATTTACAAAGCCGTTTTTGTATCGTTCATACTTACTGTTACGTTGGAAGGTAATTTTTAAAATTTTTTATTAATTTTTAATAAAATAATGCAAGCAACTGTTAACACTCTTTGGTTAAGTTGGCATTCTAACACACGTTCTTCCGTCAAGTTGGCAGGTTGTTGCATTTGTTTTCACATTACTAGGGTAGCCATCTCTTTGTATCAAGTCTCTAGATCAGAAAACGCATTTAAACAACGATTTCTTTGTGTATGAGCTCTTGTAGTAATAAATAAGTTATTAAAATAGGAAAAGACTGTTCCTACACAGTCTGCATGCTACAACAGAAGCTGCATTGCAGCATAGTGAAGTCTCTTTCGTCGATACATCGCCTGCCCACTGGCGAGAAAGAGAAAAACATAGGTTAAACGATTCTATGCCATGTAACGGTACGATTTGTACTCGTAATTTTAAGGTAAACAAAAAAACGTGATAATCTGGAAAGTGCTATATACATTAAAATACTATCATGAACGGAGGGGACTTTGGCGAAATAAAAAGGATTATTAAATTAATCGTGACCTGCTCGCCACGTAATCTCACCATAGAGCAGCTTAACAAAATGTACTCGGGAATTAAAAGGGAGAATATACCATATAAGCAATTGGGTTTCGAATCACTCGAATTGCTTTTACGATCCATGCCAGATTCTGTTCGGGTAAGTATTTCTTTGTTTTTAAAGTATGTAATATTTATCACACATACATACATATTATGTATCTTCGTATTAAAACTGTTTCTACTTGTTAGATTGGTGGTACCGGTAGCACAGCAGTTGTCATTAGTGCACCCAATAGTAAAAGCGGTACTCTCAAAGACTTTTTAAAACCGGAAAAACAGAGTATTGCAAACGTAATCTCATGTGCAAATATATTGGGGATTCCAATGTCTAACAGCAATCGACAGCAAATATCTTCGCCTTCTCCATATTCGAACTTAACACTGCCTAAAGCTCAAAATTATTCAACAAATTCAAATGTCAACATAAATACTAAAGAAGAGGCTCTAGCAAAATTGAATTCCAAAACGGAGGCTAAACACGAAAAAATGTCTAATACTGCGTTGGTAAAAAGAATTGTCTTTGCATTAAATTGTGCACTTTAACAAAAACTTCACGTGTGTACAACGTTTACATCTTACAGACTAATTCTTCCGAGACTGTCATTCATTTTGGCTTCAAAATTGCTACACAGGAATTACCTGCAATCGGCAGTTTAATTCCTGTTTTTAACATTAAGGTAATCGTCTTGAATTTCATGTTTTTTATACTTTTTGCATCAATTTTATCATTTGCCTAGGTTGAAACGCCTTGTAAATTTTACTTCAGAATTTTTACAAAGTCTAATGTATTTGAATTATTGCTACTCAATATGAAGTAAGTAACGTTTGGTTATTTAAAAATATTTTTTTTTAATCTTATTTTACAATCGATGCAGTAACTTCTATAGAGCGTTGCATGAAGATCAGTACAAAATTCCTTTACAATGCATAACGTCTGAGCTCTATTGTGCGGTTTATATTCGTGGTGATTGGCTACGGGCACAGGTTTTAGCTCCCATTAAGGAGTGGAACTTTGTATCTGTGAGTGAGACTCTATAGTAGTACATGTAACGAGATAGGCAT
Organism: Stegana nigrithorax; assembly: GCA_037044495.1. Classification (NCBI taxonomy): domain Eukaryota; kingdom Metazoa; phylum Arthropoda; class Insecta; order Diptera; family Drosophilidae; genus Stegana; species Stegana nigrithorax. Next base: position 88,617 of record JBAMBQ010004912.1, read on the forward strand.
TTAAGATTGTCCTAATCAAAAGGTGAAAGCTATCGATATTGGAATAATCACAGACGTCAAATACACCAATTTAAAATTCCTTCTGCGACGTTTCACCAAGTTGCCGGCGCAAGCACTTTGCGGCTCATTGTCGAACTTGGAGCCATACCAAGGTGGCATTTGGTCAGCAAATGCTAAAAAGTATTTTCACGACTTAACAAGTGAACGCTTACTATACGGACGGGTCACAGCAAAGGATTCTATGGTAGGTAATCATATTTCCCCTAACGAAGTGCTTGTTAAATTAATTTAAAAAAATATTCTTTTTTTTTTGGTAATGTAGAAAAATATTACATATCTCGTTTTATGCGACACAAACAAAGGAGGCGCAAAGCTGATAAATACGCAGCTAATCATTTCGAGACAAGCCAAACTAAAAAGTAATGATGATGCAATTAAAATATATCTTGAAACACAAATTAGTAAAACAACTTTTTCTTCTTATCCCCTACCAACGAACAGTATGCAACTAAAATTGATCGATCACCGAATAGAGGAACTTTGTAGATGTGTTGTACACAATATTCCCCTTAAGAAGTTAAACCAACCTAATTTTTAATATTTTATTTTAAGCCAAGTTACTATACGAAACATAATCTACCTATGAGCATTTTTAACCTACAGTTGACTTAGCTTTTTTATCTCAAATAATACGATTCCTTATATGATCAATATGATTATTGCATCAAATTCGATTTTAGGTTGCTTTTGTAGCCTGTAGTTATCTTATGTAAGTAATTTAGCTTCTTTATTATGACTTGATGAAATATTTTTGGCTCATGACAATACTTTGTTCTCGAGTAATTAAATTCTACAATTTTTATATTTAATATGTAATATTAAGAGAACTTAGAGAAATCAGATTTAAGTACTTACTATGCGTGGACCGTCATTAATTTTGATTGTGTATAGCAAATGTTGCTTAAAATTAAAGTTCCTGAATTTTATATATAGCCAAAAAAAAAAAAAAACAAAACACGGACTTTTGAAGACTATTTTAAGGCAAACGCTGTCCTTCTGGTTTCTTTTATTATATTAGTTTACGTGTAATAAAATACTAAGTTACATCGTAATAAACTTTACAAGTTTCGCTCTTTTCTTTAAATAAAAACCACTTGCAAAAAACGATGTGCGCTAAATAACAAAAATTAAATTAGCTTGAAGTAATTAACTTCTAAATTAGCTAAATCAAATCAATAGTTAATACAAAAAAAAAAAAATAAATATGTTAGAATTATAGTACTATTAGTAACAATAATCGTAATAATAAAGAGAATAATAATACATAATAATAATAGTTATTATAATAATGATCATAACAATTCCCTATGTAAAAGACAACATTATCTATGTTATGTATGTACGTATGTGTGAATTGTGTTATTATTGTTGGTGTTGTTGTAGCGGCCTTGTTAGCATTCCTGGGCCGGGACAGTCCTTGTTATACGGCACTGTTGTGGTTTTCGTGTAAATGTTGTTTTCTTTTTAAATTTTACGTTTTCTTTTTTTGTTTTTTATTGAGGCTGCAAAACTACTCGGTGTGAAAACTAATAGTTTCAACTACTAATGGTTAATAACTTGATCGTTCATATATGCATATATAAATAAATATATATGAGTATATAAACGCTAACATGTGTTTTTATGAGTTATTTGTATGTTTATTGCTGTGGCTGTTGTAATAGTAGTCGAGTATATAATACCTACACGCGCATAAACTTGTATATAAACCTTGCACTATATGTGTTTGTATATATATATATATGTTTGTGTTTTGGTGTGTGTGAGCAGAGTTCTTTGTTGTTTTGTGATTTATTTTGTTTTTCTTTCATACATATATATGTATACATATATATATTATATATATTTTAAGTTATACGTGCCCATAGACAGTTTGGTAAGTTTCCGCCTACATCATATGCAAAGGGTCTATGGTTCAATTTGAAGTCTGTTCTCATCTTGTAGCTAGGTATATATATATATTTATATATATACAACTATATTAACGTGGGCATAAAACTTATATAACGACGCAGTGTATATTTACTTAACGTGTCGGTTATGTAGGTAACTAACTTTCTTTGTGTGTCTGCTTGTCTGTTGGTTGGTTTGTTTGTTTGTATAACAGGTGTATTGCTTTGTTGGTGTGGTTGTTCTTGTGTTGTTGCTTTTTTGTATGTTTTATATATATACATATATATATATATATATTAATATATATATATATATATATATTTTCTTTTTTAAATAATCTTTTTCGTTTCTTATATTAAAGTCATCACAGTTAGCGGAGCTGAAATTATGTTTAATTATTGAGGACATTTTTTTCTTTGTTCTTCGTGTATTTTTGTTTTTTTTTTTTTCGTTACTACTCTTCGCAATTGCATAGTTATTCTACATAAGTTGATTTTAGTTCTTGTTTTTTTTTTTTTTTTTAATTTTTAATAATTTTTTTTTTGCTAATTATATACGCATGTATTGAATGTATATATATTTCTATCGCTGTGTGTTTGTGTATGTGTGTGTGTAGGCTTGGTTGTGTATTAAGCAACAGCTCATACCGTTGCCCGATGCCCGCTAGCAGCACCAAAACGCGTAAGCCTTTCTCAGTGTCATGGCGTATTGCCTTCGAAGAGTGCACGAAATTCGCCACTACGCGGCCGCGGCAGTCCTTCACGTATCGTTTGTACCGGCTCCGCGATACTGGACTGAGAGCCGTGTAGTAAATTCTCTTTGAGATCGAGGTCACTGTGTATAAAATATATAAAATTTACATGATTGCTGCTAATAATTATTATTTTGCCATTGCCACGTACTCATCTTTACAGTCGTCCGCTTCGGCGGCAAGTGCATTGACCACCGCCGTAATTGTATTTGATTCTGGATTGCTTAGTTGCTCGTCTTTTTGTTGCATAATATTTGGATTCTTGCCAATTTTGTTTAAACGCTCAGCAGCGACAGTCTCCATGGTCTTCCGCATAAGCGGATACTGGTCCAGCACGCAATTGAAATGATCGACGCTCAACGAGAAGAGATTACAATAGGTCTCAGCACGCACGCTGGCCACACGGCGAGCATTCGTTAGCAAACAGATCTCACCAAAGTAAGAACCGTCCGATAATGAGGTCGCAACCTGAAAAGCCATTCATGTAATTATCGAAAATACAGAAAAGATCCATAACGTAACATACCTCGCCATTGGCCATGACGATGTCAACAACGCCTTCCTGTATAAAGTACATTTTTGTGCCGATTGTACCTTCTTTTATTATAATATCACCTGTTAGAGAGAGGAATAGATTATTTTAACTAACTGCCCAGTTAGATGGTATTCTATAAAACGGAAGCTCACCTGGTTGGAAAACTTCGTATTTCAGTTTGGTGACTACGTCAGAAACGAAATTCGAGTCAGCATTTGCAAAAAAAGGCACTGACGCTACAAGGGACCTGCAGAAGTCGACAGTCAAAAAATATGTAATCACATTGATCAAACAAAAAAAAAAATACAATTCCGGCGCACCTGCAGTTGTAGTTGATAACATCCTCGCGTAACTTTTCGCTTAACTCGCCAAGTATCAACTCCTCGTCAAAGAATTTACCCTGGTACCGATGTTCGAAGTATTCCGTTATGCGTTGACGCATATCGCGCGGCAGTTTGCGGTAGGCCATGTACTCCTCAACCTGTTTGACCTTTTCGCGGTACTGTCGCCGACTCGAGTCTAAACTCTGTATCAGATTGGTCGCATGACCAAGGAACAAAGCATAGCATGTGGCACCCGATATCATTGAGAGCATCGTCAGCCACATATCCGTCAGCGATTGTGGCGGAAACCTATGAATTAGAAAAGGGAACAATGATGAAGTGGTCAAACTACGAAATAATTTGTAAATCATACGCACCTGCCGTAGCCTATGCATAGCATATGCGACATTGCCTTGAATAACGCCCATGAATACTGTTCCAGCCAATATGATTCCTTGATCGTTTGTAAAGCATGGCACATAAATATCATGTGACTTACGGTAATTGTGCCTGTGGACTCACCTGTAATTCGTTGATGGATACCCAAGAGTTCGACGGAAAACCCTGTAACATTGGCACTAAGAACTGCAAACACCCGCTCCAGTGTCCAATTAAGAGCATCATACAAATCAAATTGAAGATCCTCATGAACACCGAGGCCATATTGAGGAACTGAAACCAAATGCATCAATAAAGATTGCCCGTCAACAAGATATCGCCTTCGTTTGGGTACAGTTTTTTTTTTTTTTCATTTTTGAAACGTGGTGTGAAATTTTTTTATTTTTTGTTTAATTTTTTTGGAGAGTGTCGTACATTAATATACAACAAACCAAATAAAATAATCCAAATAACTAAATCAAAAAAAGGTTTAAACAAAATCATTTGCAATTATACGTGCGTATTTATAACACGCGGCGACCCTTGTAGCTGGGTTATACATAAATACATGTATTTACGACTTATGCTCAAATACGAAGCAGACAAAAAGCTATGGCAAAGAAACTAATTTTTACTTTAAATAGATGTTCGTTAATACAGCGCAATTCAATTTTTTTTGGGCAACCGGCTAGCAACGACACCACTTGGCAGCATTTTAATTTTAACAACAAAATCAAGAGGCGAACTGCTTGTTTGGGATAATACAGTGTAAATATAAAAAATGCCATTCACAATAGTATTACCAAGCTTAACGGACAAACGGAACAGATCGAAACTTCGGAATATGCCAGTTAAGCCAGGGTGCTTATACATCGCTTTTCCCAGCTGCCGCAAGCGCATCGTTATCAATAGGTTCCTGCAACTAAATTTCGACTCGCAACTACTTACATATGTGTTGTGTTTCTGTAAATACTAATTAACAGCATGACACTAAAATATGCTCACTAGTTTTTATTTTTATTTTTTATTTTTTGTATTGTAGTTGTTAGCTTTAATTACTGCACTAAATGTTTAAAATTAGAAATGAAATATAACCTTTTTGGTTTGCTACTGATTAAATGTGCGCAAATATTATTAGCTGCAAGTTAATGGTACAAGTGCTCTGCTCACTAAAAAAAATTATTTTTAATTTTGCACATTTGTACAATTTTGTATAGTTTTTGTTTGTTATTAAGAATAACGCTAAGCCGTTACATTTTGAATAGTTTGAAATTATATACTTTACAATGGAAGCTTCTTAATGCTACAACAGGTTTGTATAAAAACTAAAAAAAGTATATCTTTTGAAAATTCAGTTAGGGTTTAAGTCAAACTTGTAGTAGTTCACTAGTAACATAGCCTAATAGAAAACTAATGGAATGCATTCGAGTTGAAAAAATTATACTCAAGTTGTAGAGGTGGCAGGTAGTGGAAGAGGTAGTTATAGTAGAAGAAGATTTGTGTGGACTAACCTAACGATAATTCGTCAACGCATCTTCTAACTAATGCACTTCGGCTTATACGCGAACCTGCTACAAACGATAGTACGCGTATTAACAAAACAAAAAAGAAAAAAGACATAACGATTTTACCATTATTATTTACAGTGCTCATTGCCAAAAAAAAACAAATCGTAGTTTTGTGAAGAAAATTTTGCACCGAACCCAATTAAATTCCAAAACAAAAGCAAAAGCATACGAACTATTAGTTGTGTTAAAGCATTGCGTTTCTTGCAAAGTAGTTTTTTTGTTTGTTTTTTTTTTTTCCATTTAAATTTAGGTAAAATGAAAGAATGTAGCGCGTTTGTGGTTGTTTTGTTTTCATATCATCCGACCGGTCTCAATGCATAATCGGCGCTGGCTGCTGCCAACGCAGTTATTATCTTTCTGCTATTCTTGAATTGTTTATGTCAACGTCGCTGTGGCTGTTCCCGTCCCTGTTCTGTCTCTGTCGCTGTCGCTGTCGCCGTTGCCGTCGTCATTGTACATACACATACTAGTAAGGTTAAAAGTCCCGTAATTGTTCCGTTCGCGTACGTGACCATTGTGTTTGTTAGTAACATTCGCTCTACTGCAAAGCAAAATACGATAATGAAGCGGTTTTAGTTTATTTAAAGCAGCACTTTTGCAGATCTGTGGCAATTTTGTTGCTGCTGTTGCGTAGCCTTACAAAAATTGTATTGTTATTTTTGTTTTGTTTTTTTTTTTTTTTTTTTCAGTGACAGTGAAGCGTTTAAAATTTGTTTAAAAAAAAAGAAAACAACAATAATTAATAACAATTGTCAATTGAGCTTAGGTTGGTTGGTAACACAGCGACGCGTGCACTTCAGTGCCATTTTGAAACCGGCCAAAGGATACCAAATAATGCTGCGTAATTTGAATTAATAAATTGCATGTGTTTTTTTTGTTTTTTTTTTATCCAAAATTTTTTTTTGTCTTGGTTGTTTTGATTTGTTGTTGTTTTGTTTTATGTATTATGCACAAAATATACTGCGTATTTGAATATAAAAAGCGTTTGATGCATCAAAAAAGTATGTTGTATATAAAATACTTATATAAAAAAAGGCAGTCTTAGAAAATTTACAGAACGAACGAACGAACATTAAATCAAGCAAACATGATCCAAAACGAAATATAGCAACGAGCGAACGAACGAAATAGTATGCACTAAAACTCAATTTTGTTTAATCATTCCTCAAAAGTGAGTTTACCAATACTTAATAAGTAATAATCAATTAATCAATCAAGGCTTTGTTATTTTATTATTTTGTTTTAATTTTTTTTTTTTTTTTTTTTTTTTGATTTTTTGATTTCTTAAAGTTTTGTAAGTGGTGTTTTTTAGTTGTTGTTGTTTTTGTTGGTTACCTTGAGAATTAGGTTGCTTTTTGTCAAGCCATCTTTGTCTTTTCTGTGCATTCGCCCTCTTCGATCAGCACTTTTTTTCTGTAGATTCTGGAGAATCTAAAACCATATATATACACAGGTATTTTAGGCCCTGATCAGCTAATTTTGTATTTGTTAGATTGGTTTGTTTTTTTTTTTTTTTTAATTTATGTTTTGTTATGTTCATAAAAAAATGGATGTATAAATCGTTTTTTCAGTTATTGTAGAGTTGTTGTTGTTGGTATTGTAGTATTGCGCAAGTGTTTATTTGTATATTAAAAAAAAAGAAAATTAAAGTAAGCTTAAGAAGTGACTTCTGTAGTTTTGGTTTTGGTTTAGTTTTTAAGTTGTGTCTTGTGTAGCCTCTCTTTTGAAAAGCCCAAATTTCAACAGACGTCAATAGCGGCAGCTAATTTTTCAGCAATTTTTCTTAAAAAATAAACTGTAAAAACCTGCTCTGGACCTAACACAGGTCTACTTCTAATGCACTGGCTGTCGAAAATGGCATGTGCTACGCGAAAGAGAGGGAGTAGTGTAAATGAGTGCCAACGGACTTCGTCAAACCAATCCCGAAAGAGTCGATGCTGCTGCTGACGGGCTGTTAAAATTTGGGCTAAAATGCTGCTACTTGCTGTTGTTTATAAAAATCGCTGCTTGAAAATACTTTTTTTTATATATTGTATATGTTTAAAACTGATAGTTACTGTTGTTCTTTGTGCAGTGGAAAGAAAAAGTGCACAAGTAATTAAAAAAAAAAGAAGTTCGAGAAAGAAAAATTGTAGTAAGTTGATTAAAATAAAAATAATAATATATCGATTTTCCCTGCATTGTAGGCTTTTTTTTTTTTTTTTTTTTGTTTAAGAATTAAGTGAATAACTTCAGTCTTGGCGCATTTATATTTAATTTGTATTTAATTGTCTTGTTTTGCTTATGAAATTAAAAAAAAAAAACAATTATATATATGTAACAAATAATTTTTAACTAACTGATCTACACTTATTTTTTTAAATCGTCACAATGCTTATTTTTATTTTGTATTTATTTTAGCAAAGAACAACACGTTATGCAACTTTGATTTCATACTCGCAAAGCTTTTAGCGATTTAATCAGAAAATTGTTTAATTTATAGTTGGCACTTTTAATTACCTAAATTTTAGGTTACACATTTAATTAGTTAAAATATTTAAACGTTGCCTAGCAACGCCAAAAGTTAAAATCGAAACAAAGTAAATAGGAAAAATCAGTAGGGAATTTAAAAATTATTTAGAAAATACAGAATACTTTAAGCGAAAGTTAGCTAAGTAACGAAAGTCGAGATTTAAGTGCTTAAAACAGTTTTTTTTTTTTGTTTTTTTTTTAAGTTTTTCACAATTTCGTTTTATTACTTGTTAAGAATGAATTAATTCGTATTTAGCCTAGCTTCAAGTTTGCCCTAGGATCAGGACAAGAGAGCACTTTTAAAATGCTACAGAAAATTTGCTAGCATACATAACGCCTAACTTTTGGTCTAACATACATATGTACATACATATATGTACGACTGCTGGCTAAAATATGTAAACTCAAAAAAATATAACAGCACGATCTTAATGGCCTACGTGTGTGTGAAGTTCGATGAAGGAAAACCAAAGAAGTACGATAAGAGAAAGCGAATTGTATGCGGTGAACTATGTGTGAAGCCTTGGGATTTCGCATATTCTTAGCTGAGTTTAATTGCTGTACTTTTTTTTTTTTTTTTTTTTTATTTTATTATTTACTTTTTTTTGTTTGTTTTTAATGAACATGTTCTTTCTTTTCTTTTTTTTTTTTATTTGAATCTGTGTTTTGATTTTCAATGAAACATGACAAAGGCGCAATGTTGAAAAGAAATCAAGTTCAAATAAAATATATGAAAAGAAAATTTCATTAAAGAAAGTAAAAGTAAAAAACTCTGCAGCGAGTATTGGCCGAAATAAAAAGAAGAAGTAAAAAAGAAATTATTTGTTAAACGTTCTTGTACTCGTTAAACGCCAACCGAAAAAGCGTAACGAAATGCCAAAGATAAATTCATATCTAAATACTTACATACACCTCCTCCCACTGCGAAACATAGCGCACAAGACGTGAGAGGCGCAGCAGGCGAACTAAGGAAAGCAGCTTGGCTAAGCGCAGTATGCGTAGTGCTCGGCCGGCGTGCAGGATTTGAAAAGAATCAGAAAAATCCTGCAATTTCATAATCTTAATTAAACGCTTGCGAACTGTCGTACATAACAACGTACCTGATTGAAAATAAGGAATATATAATCTAAGGGAATCGATGAAATCAAATCGAGAAAAAACCAAGTTCTTAAGTAATGCTTAGCAATAAGCTTTGGATCCAATATTACTTGTTCAGCGTTATCTTGTTGCATAATTCCTAAATGAAATCAACAAAAATTAAATCAATTAATAATCATTGTAATGACAATAGTCACCGATAAGTTTAAAAAATCTGCATATAAAAGTCATTAATCTAAGTCACCAAAATAAATTGCTAAGAAACCGGATAATCGGATCGTTAGATATTAGCTTACCTGTTCTAAAATTGACTACAATATCTATTAAAAAAATAGTATCACTTAGGCAGTTGAAGGCAATCCATCTTGTGCTCAGATCATCGTTGAAGAATGATATTGCGACTGGCAGGATAATAAGATTTGCTACTAATAATAAAAGCATACAAAGGTCCCAGTAAAACCTAAAAAATAAAAAACAAAACAAAAAAACAAATTAATAAAAATGTAATCATTTATATATTAATTTTTTATTTTGTTAATATATGTTTGACCACTTACCTGAATGAACTGCAAGGGTGAATTACCCAGTGCCCGGAAGTTTTCTGACGTATACGCTCTTTGACCAACGCTTTGCGGCTGCCGAACAGCTTCATAGCCAGCCGATTGTCCGTCGGCTGAAACCATGATTGCAATTGACTTTTTAGGAAATTCGCAGAGACTTTTTCCGAGACAATCGGTATGGTAGGCATCGGCTCCTCTTTCGGAGTACCGTACAATGAGACGTCATCAAAGTGTACCTACACGCACACAAGTCCCATGCGCGCGACAGCGACAATCGGTGTGTCAGCATAAGCAATAAACATTAGAAAGAGAGAAAATGATTATTGTAAAACTCAGATGCTGACACAGCTAATCAATGCCTGCCGCGTAGTTGACGTGTAATACGTTGTGTGAGTTTTATTGAATTTTGATTGATGTTATGCGTGAGGGTGTACATTTATGTACCCATACATATACATGTACATGTTCATTTGACTGTTTGTCGTGTGCAGAATGCGTGTGAAGTGTGAATATGTGTATGTGTATGTGTGGGTGTATGTGTAGGTGTGTGTGTGTGTGTGTGTGTGTGTGTGTGTGCGTATATGTTTGCTGTGTGCATTGTGTTTGTTTGTTTGTGCGATGTCCTGTGCTAATAATCTAAAAGAAACCTTTGTTCTTGCCATTTCGCTTCCTTGGTCGCATATTAGTAGTGCCTCATCATCAAAAGCTGTTACCAATGAATCGGTGCAGGTGTTCTCAAATGATATTCTCAAATCGTTCTCATTTACATTTAATACAGAGCAGTATGAACAGCGTACAGATTCTTCGCTATCGCCGCGCAATAAACTGAAACGAATCCGAAGTAAGCAATTAATTAAATTTTATTGTTTTTTTTTTGTTTGTTAGGGCATAGAAATCAGTAAATTAAAATCATTTCAACTAAATCGTGAAAGTTGCTCTCGCATAGGCTGTTATTACATTTATATAATACAGATAAGTAAATATGTATGTGCGACTATTTCGATGTAATTTGTTTTATTTTTCCATTGCGGAGGTAGCCTTAAACAATTGCCTACCGAACTGCCTTGTACTTGTTGTATTTTCAAGGTGCCTGGTCAACTGCGGAAGTGCCTATTTAGACGCACAAATCCCCAAAGTGATTCACTAAAAGCTCGCGTGAACAACGACGGCGCCGGCACTGACGACGCCGACGACAATGGCGGCAACGTGATGCTGTATATACAAACGCGTGCCGCACTTGGTTTTTGTATTTTTTTCGTTTTTTTTCTCTTTTTTTTTATTATTTATTTTACTTTACATTTTTATTTTTTATTTTTATTTTTGTTGTATTTTTTCTCACTCACTTTTTTCACACTCAATTGATTGTAATTTTAAATAGGAAAATTTTTTTAATTAAACTTTATGAGGCTGATTTAATTTAATCTTCGCTCAAATTAGTCTAATGAATTTATTAGTCGGCATATAGTGTGTGGGGTGTGGTGTGCGGTGCGCGGTGTGCAGTTTGCAGTGTGCGCTGTATGTTTGACCGTTATACGTTATTTTTAGCACGAGTCGATGTTAATGAAATCACGCGTGCGACACAGTTACCAAAACGGTTGAGTATGTTTTTTTTTTCTGTTTTTTTTTTTTGTTTTTGTGTTTTTATGTTTTGTTTTGATTGCAATGTTCTTTTAATCCGTATTAATTTGAACTAAGCCTATTGAGCTTCAATACGTAACTGACAGCTGGATAACGGAGCCGTTATCTCTTATTGACAATTGTTTAATGAAACTAATCAGGCACGAAACATTTTGTAGCCATTTTGCTTGAATTGGTTGTGCAAAATACACTTTCATATAATATTATCCATGCGCACTGATTATGAAAATTGCACAGAACAACTGTTTTTATTGCAATTTACTTTAAAGTTCATAGAAATATTCCTTATATGTATGCATATTTCTGGTGTTTCATTTTATTATTACGAAACGCATCTAGCAAGCAGTTGTGGACACAAAGTCATATGGTGTCAATACGATTATTGTCTATTATACATAAATGTATATAAAATACATATGTAAGTATATATCCACATAATGCTAAAAAGCTGTGAACAGTGGAATAACGATTTTGTAGTGATGAATAACTATAAATTCAAGATTATACATGAAAAGACCAACTAAACAAACTACATAAGTGTTTAGCATTCGCTTAAGAGGCTAAGCTGAACACTCTAAAATTAATTAAACTAATGCCAAAGGATGACGAAAATCGCATAGTTAGTTCAACGAAAATACTTTATTATTAATTAGTACACATCGCACCACAAAACAAAATTATATTTCAATAAAAACCGCACACTAATGATATATAATCGAAAATTATGTCATTTACAGGAGTAGACAATATTATTATCGAAAACAAATCAAAACTAATTGTGTATATTTAGGAAACTATTGTCAGTAAATTAATTTAAAAAAGCGAAATTTTATTTTAAATATACACAAAGAGTCTATAATCATCTAAAACAATTGCCTATTGTCGACAAGAGAGATTGTACATAGAAACTATATAACAAAACGAAAAAAATACATAACATATATTTATTAAGCGTTTAACGTCAATAGCATTAATTTAAGGATTTTTTTTTTAAATAAACGCTTCCGCTTTATATATAATACCCCAGATATATTACTAATCTTAATTAAAAGTGTAAGTGAGTAGCAGCCTGTTTCTATTAACTTTGTGTTTAGACAGCCTCTAATTGAAATCTACTTAAATTTTAAACTGTGTTTCTGTGATTGAAGGCAACATGAAACTACATATGTATGTATAATGCACGTTTATACATGAAGATTGGGAAAAGACATTGTCTGTAGTTTACTTAGGCATTCGTTGAGAAATTGTAATTTTTATTCTACACAAATATCACACGTGGTTCATGCGAGAAATTCATTTAAAACAATTTTTTAACAATTAAACAAAAAATTCAACTATCAATGAATGTATGAAATAGCATTTTTCTTCCTAACAAATGCTTCGTCTGCCTTATCTTTTTTTTTTTTAAATCACGTAATCACGTATGCACACAAGAATGCAGCGCAAAATGGAAAAAAACTTGCCGAAACCGACACTGCAAAAATATTTATTAAAGTATCCATAATATTTCTTGCGAAGGCGCTTAAAGCGGAGCTTATAAAATCAACAGAGACTTTTTTAACTTACGTTTCAATTCTACGGAACCGTGAAAATTGTGTTTAGTTTGGCAAAAAACGTCACATTCGATTTTTATTTATATTTCAGGAAAAAAAAAACTATTTGAAATGCAATTTAGTACTCGACTTCGGTTTTTATGTACAACTAATAAATATTTCGATTATTATACAATACAATCTGTGTACTCGGGAAGCGCACAAAAACATGATTGTGCACTGATTTTTAAGTTCAAGGCGATTCCCGTTCACAAAAACAATGATTCGTATTGCGGTTTTAAAATTTTTGTTTTTTCGTGTTTCAAGAATTTTACTATCACAAAGTTCTTTAGTTTCTTTAGTTTGCTTTACTTAAGTAATTACGGCAACAATTACTTTACGTACACAATTATTTATTAACACAGAACTGTTTGCAGACTTCAAAGCATATATATAGTTGTTGTGATTTTGAATTTTTATTGTTTTTTTTTTTTATTATTTATTTATTGGTTTTTTTTTTATTTCTATATCATTTTTTTTATTAGCGTTTAAAACACCCGCGCAAATGGCAATTTGAAATATATTCGAAAGCATTGAAAGCCGCAGATCGTTTGAAACCTTTTGTTTTGATCGTTCGGAACGAACTAATGAACAGACAATATTAGACCGAACGCTTCCACATTTTTATGTGTGTTATTGCTTGTTGTATTTTTACCTCGAATCTCAATTTGTACATGAAGATTACGATTTTCTGGCTATTGCTGTTGTTGTTGCCTTACTTGCTGCTGTTACAATTATTATTGGCTGTGTTTATTGTTTGGAGAAATTCGAAGCCTGCTACACAGCGCAAAGCACAACACGTCTATGTTTGTAATTAAATAATTTAAAAATGCCGTAGCAGCGCAAAAAAACTTGTAGGTATTATTTATGTATATAATATTCTGTTTTTTTTCTTTTTGTTTTTTTTTTTTGTTTTGTTTTTTAAATGTTCTTTTTTTTTACGTTTTACTCATGTTTCATATTTTAAAAAGCAATTTTTGCTCAATTCATTATATTAAGCTATAAGATAACCTGTTCTCAGCGTTCTTACGAATCGTTCTCGATATACACAAACCCGACAGAAAGTATATTTGCGCAAACATTTACTTGTTGTGGTTATTGTTGTTATTGTTACTTTTTAATTGATTTCGCATGGCAAATTATTGCCCTAAAGTGTAAAGTATTGCTCGTTGTGGCTGCCAAACGCAATTTAAATAAAAACAATTTGCAAAGAAGAAAACATTTAGAAAAATAAATAAAAAATAAAACTGTTTGGATTTAAGCAAACAAAAAAAAACAAAGAAAAAAACTAAAAATAAAAACAAAAAATAAATAAATAACAAAAAAAAAGCAACAACAAATTGGCTTAAATAGATTTATGCAAATGAAATACTGAAATTCTATTGATTTCGATAAATTTTCGCTTGACTTATGGCGCGCTAAAAATCGCGGACGAAATTCGAAAGCACAAAATTGCTTAGCGAAGATTGCTACAAAACAAAAAAAAATTGGACTTGTAACGATAATAATAATAACCACAACAGAATACCAAATCAAGCTGTCAATGTCATAACGGGAAATACGAATTTTCTAATTTCGTATTTTTATTATTGTTATTTGTTTTCTTTCTTTTTTTTTCATTTTGTATACTTTTGTTCTGCCTTTGCCTATCAACGCATGGCAACTGTCGTTGCATTTGCTTTAATTATTTGCAATAATATTTCAGTTACCATATGTAGTTCCGCGCTCTTTCTCTATCACTCTTCTTGCGCTCCGAGACTGACTCTCAATGTCAATGTCACAGCAACGCAATGACGTAACGACGTTATTATATCACGACTTCGTTAGTAGTTGCGCTGCGTGTCCTGCGCGTTTGACACTTTTTGCGAGAATGCCGAGCCGCTCTCTAAAGCTAAGAAGCTAAACTTAATGCGTTGCTGATTAGACAGCAGTGTAGGCATGTGCACACAAAGTTAAGAAGGCAGAGCAAATAATAGGCACGAACAACAGACGAACCGATCAGTCAGTCGGACGACTTCGGGCTTCGCCGCTGCTATAATCTTAATGTATGCGCGTAATGCTCAGCAGACGTTGTTGATAAGCACTTCAGAGACACTTAGAACGAACGCAAAACCGGTAACAGAAAATCAAGTGGCGTCGTCCGGGCGGGTGAATGTTTTGAAATTCTAATTAAGCCGTCGTTAACGTCGTAAGCAGCAGCAGCAGCAGCTCCACTTGTCTCTGGGTTAGACTTGCACGCAGCATAATTACACTACCAACTCATCAATACTCGGATATTATATTTCAATTACATATGTAATTGTCACAGAACTGTTGGAGTACAAAAGGCGGCAAACAAAACTCCATCAATTTGCATTAAGTGAATTCGCGTGATTGGATTTGCTTTGTTAAATACTGTACATGTGAATAATTGCCTGCACAAGCGAATGTGCAATTTCAAAGCGCGATTTCGCGACATCTCCTATACTGTTGGGTCATTGCGCGGGAAATTACCGATAAACACAAGCATACCTCGTTTGCAGTGGGTAAATGGCCTGGTAAAAACCAGGGATGTAGTTGCTTATTGTTACCAATGACCTTAGGTATTTTACACTCTTTACAATCTGTACTTTTCGTTTTCTCACTCTCTCCTTATATAATATTTTGTAAACTTCTTATGACGTCTGGAAACAAGAAAAAAAACAAAAAACCCCCAACTTTTCAACTTTTGACTAATTAATCATCCTTGTGCATTCTTGTAGGAATTGAAACTCTATAATAATTGACATAATCTATATTTCCTGATATTATATATGTATGTAAAACTTCTTAGCTTTATGGGTATGATTTGGCATTTGGGTTTCCATTTTGATCTCAGAGTTGAGCCTTGCTGAAGTTTATGAATTGAGTTTTGGATATTCACTTACCGTTCGGTTAATTTGGCGTTCTTGTGCCGCTTGATGTGGCGCCGGTTAAAACTATTCGTGCAAGAGTTGGAAGTCGGTTTCGTGAGTACGCAATTTTGCAGCGATGACTTGAACCCGACGACGCCGCCTACCGCTGCTGGTGCAGTGCCGCTACTGCCAATGCCGAGCACACCGGCACTGGCTACAGTTGTCGTCGATTCGCATACATTGGCCGATGCGTGTGAACCGTTGCTCAGGGAGTGTGTCGTGTAGTCGGTCGGTGCACTTAGCTGTCGATTGAACTCGGTCTTGCGGCGGCTTATGTCCGTGAGGCAGTACTTATTTAGATGGCCGTTGCTCGAAACGGAACTCTTCGGCGATGCCAGATAGTGATGACTGTGCCCGTGGCCGGGTCCACCGCCGGTGCCTGTGTGCAGTCGATGGCACGAATTGGTGCTCGCGCTAAGCTTGCCGCCGTTGTTGATCAGATTGCAGTTCTTGTTTTGTATCTTGGCCGCTAGCGGAAGCGGCGCCGCAAGCGGTGGGTCCTTGCCCGCTGTGGGTATGGTGCTGCTGCGATAGTCCTTCGTATCGCTTTTGATTGACGAACGATATGTGGGAAACGTCTTCGTCTTGATGGAGCCGTTCAGCAGGAGAAGTTGCTGCTGCTGTTGCCGTGCAACTGCCGATAGTGCTGGCAAAGTACGTGCAACGGCGCCCGCTGGTGTCGCTGTGGGCGTCGGTGACGTGGACGAGTGCTCACGATCCCTTTCGCGCTGATGCAGCTGTTGCTGTTGTTGTGGTTGCTGCTGCTGCTGTTGCTGCTGCTGGTACGGATACTGATACTGATGCTGCAGCGAATGCTTCTTATCCACCAAATATAGATTCAAATACTTATCCCCGGGATGCAGCGAATTATCGGAGACGGCGTTCGATTTGGATATTATCTGATGGCTTTTCTTCTTCGCTGTGCGTGTCTTCAGCGAGAGATTACGCAGCTTCTTCGACTGCTCCTTGATCTTATTGGTACGCAGAAACGAGGGACTATTCGCAATGCACTTGAAGATGTAGGTTTTGTTCACCAGTTGCTGCTTATCGGTTTCGTAGTCACTCTTGAGATTGGTGAAATGCGGCTCCGTAAGCTGTTGCTTCGCGTAGATGTTACACTCACTGTAATGGCTCTTGAGCAGCGTCGATGCGGTTATGTCGTCCTGCAGGAGGCTGTAACGTGTAATCGGGTCCGAGTGACTGAAATTACTGTGTACCACAATGTTCCGCGGTTCGCTGTCGCCTCTGCCCTCCGATGAGCTGAGACGTGTGTGCGGCGGCGGGAAGTCTGTATACGGATACGCCCCGTACAGTGCCGACGATGCCGATTGACCGCCTGTGCTGCTGACTGTGCCGCAGCTGATGGGACTGTTTGGCACTAGATTGGGACTTGTACTATCGTACAGATGTGGCTGCGGGTGGTTTCGTTTCTTGCCACTACCTGCGCCTGCTCCGGTGGTGGTGTTGCTATTGGTATTGTTGGTGGCGGTGGTCTTGGTGTTCGTGTGAGGATTACTTACTGCGGCTGTGCTTACTGCGGCGGAGGCAGCTGCTAAGGATAATTGCACCGTCTGTCCCGCGTAAGCGTAGCTGCAACTATTGACGCTACTATCGTTTGAGTTTTGCTTGGAGATGCCGCTGTAGCGACTACTGCTGCCAATGCGTTCACGCTCACGGTCACGGTCACGCTCGCGCAGAGCGTGCTGCTCATCACAGGCGCTGCCTTCTGTTTCGGCACTACCGCCTGCTGCTGCGTCGCTGTAACTGTGCTGGCCGCCAAGCAAAGATTCGCTGTCGGTGTCGGTGCGATCGCTGCGTCGACTGCGGTTAAGTACTTTAGCGGCTACGCCGGCCGCTGTGCATTTCAAGGACTCGCAACTGCAGGAGATCGACTGACGCAGGGCTGTGGAGAGATTGTTGCTACGCGACGCAGCCTCCAGCAAAGGCGTCGGACACTCGGTTGCTGGTGTGCCTGGTGTGGTTGTTGTTGTTCTGGCTACTGCTGCCGCTGCTGTTGTTGTTATTGTTGTTGATGGCGATGGCGATGGTGATGTTGCTGTTGCTGTGGCTGATGTTGATGCGCTGCCGTACTGGTAATTCGGGTTTGTGTTCGTATTCAAATTCGTGTTCGCGCTCGTAAGGTTAAACAGCGACTGACGCAGCAGATGCTGATGCGAGTGCGAATGTTGTTGCTGCGACTGACGATACTGTTGTTGTTGCTGCTGTTGCTGCTGCTGTTGTTGTTGCTGTTGTTGTGGATCGTTGCTCAAGTTTTCTCTGCTAGCACTGAAAAAATTTAATAAGAAGACATCATGAATTTTTTGTTAACTATTGGCCAGCCATGTTCTAAACACGCTTATATAGCTTCGTTCACAGACGATCAACTAAGAATAATATATAGAATTTGCATGAGCTAAGCGTACATGAAATTATATGTAAATTATTGATCATAATACATATAGTGCTATTGTATTATTTAGTGCGAATTACTCGCGTGTGTGACTTCATAACAAAAAAAAAAAATAGTAAAAAAAAAAAAGATATACATATATATATAATATTCCATGCATATGTACAATATGGGCATACACAAAGTTGAAAGATACAAAGAACAAAAAATAAAAAAAATAAAATATAATAAAATAAAAAAAAAAAAACACACTATACTTAGATCGCGCAAAGAATTGAACTGAATTAATTTAACTACATACAAGGTTCGTATCGCATGTGTACACAAACGTATCTGTGTATGTATCCGACCCAGCAACCGCTCAACTGAACAACTGAACTCATGTGTTCGCTATTTTATAATAAAATTTCTATACGAGATTCAAACAAAAGAAAAGCGTTCCGTATATTCGTACACACATCATATGCACAACGACATATGCATGCATACAAATAGATAAAAAAATAGATAGATAGATATTTAGATAGGTAGATAGATAGATGGTTGCTCGTTTCAATGGCTACAACCCCAAAGGGTCGTTATGGCGTTCGATTTTATGGCTCTGCATGCCTATCTCAGCGCAAATCTGAATCTCAACTAAGCACACATAATCAAGTGCAATAACTATTGAAATTGTTCCTGTTGCAGTCGATGAGTGGAATGTACTTTCATTTATGTATGTAATAAAATAAAAAAAAAAAAAAAAAAAGAAATGAAATATACATTATGTATGTACATATATATGATATGAAAATTAGCTATACGCATTTGATGCACCTCTCTTAAAGCCTCGTAGAGCGGCCCGTTTGTAACCGTTGCGTTCCTGTGCAACCCTGCTTGGCTTTGTTTGGAAAACAATTTCAAAAAGTATAAATTATTGACTCATAAAGAAATCGCTGAGTTCGCAATGCACTCAATTTGCGCGCGCGTCGATTTCACTCAATTAAAAGAACAACTCAACCGGCATGGCTCCGGAGACTCGCGATTTTGTTGAGCAAACAAACCGTAGTATTCCGTTTTTATACCAATTACATAACGTCTCTGTACGCACACTTACGAGGGTCGTTTCACTAATACAAGATCAACATGAATGCGAATTAATCATCAAGTCAAAACAAAACGATTTTCTATCCAAAAGCAATTTCGATTTTTAAATTTTCGACTTCAGTAGCAGGTACAACTAAGAGTTTGGCCTTGGCTAGCATAATACCAACAAAAGGCGCAATATTTTGTCTGTATTTGAGCATTCAGATTATTGTAACCCATCGAACAACCCTCGTACATGCGCAGCTTGTAATTAGTAATCATATTTTCTTTCAATACACACATAAATCATCGAGTTGCGCCTTGTGCGTCGTTGCCAACACGAATTTGCACTCGGAAATGCTTAAAAAAAAAAAAAAATCAAAAAAAAAAACAGTCCAAGCAAAAAAACAAAAGCGTAAAAAAAAACGCACACCGGATTTCAGTATTAAAAACGCGCGAGCACCATGAGCAAGCAACATCGCGTTCAATACGTTGCTGATTTTGGCTTCACTCAATTTTTATGTTTATTATTATGTATTCTTTTATTTTTTGCTTGTTTATCTAAGCCAAATTCAAAGTTTTGTTTCTATACATATTTAAACAGCAGCGAGATTTTTATGCTGACATAAAAAAAAAAAAAAACTAAAATAAAATCGTAATAAAATCAGCAAAGCATACAAAAACAACAACAATCATAATAAAACAGCAAACAAACTTAGGCGAAAGTGTAGCGATATTTGATTTTCTTTTTAGACTTTTGCGCACTGCAGTATTAACCAACAGAACAGCCACAGAAGTAACAACAACAACAACGGCAACAACAACGACGTAGAGAGCATAAGTCGTACAAACAAAAAAGAAAAGAAAAAAAAAAAAAAATGGAAAATAACTGAATAAAAAATCGCATACCTCGGGGACAGTAAACATCATTACCGTTGTTATGCGACCAGAGGTGATTGCGGCTACTACTGCTTGTGTTGGTGTTGTTGTTGTTGTTGTTGTTGTTGTGTGTGGGCTGTCAGCCGCACTGTTAAAGTTTTCTTGTCTTGTGTTTATTTCTTTATTTATCAGTGCGGCAGCACAAAGGTCTAAAATCAATTCGAAATCCAAATCCACAACCAATGTCAACTCACAAAGGCACTCTGGAAATTATCATAACATCCCCATACACACACCCCTCACACAACTTGCTATCCAACATCGCACACTATCTATCGCGTTTTTACTCTCACACACACACACACACACACACACAGCGTTTGCTATCCATATCAATAAGCTCTTACGTCATTGAGCAGTTTCTTCTTCAGCTTCATTTTCTTCTTCAATTAATAATTAAGTCAATTGAATGCATTAAGCGTAAATTCGTATAAACTAAACTAACAAAAAAAAAAAAAAAAAGAAAAAAAAAATCATCTCTCATCTGCTGCTGTAACTGCACTTGCACAAGTTTATCGCTGTAAGATTTGAGATACATCGTATGTACACAAGTATCTACATCATAATGTACAATGTACATACATATGTATATAGAAAATGTACATACATATGTATGTACATATGTAACGTATATTATGTACATCTGCGCAATTAAAATTACATAGAGTCTATAAGTAAGCAACGACCCTTGGGGTATCGGCATTAAAATTGTGTTCAACAATGTTGACAAAGAAATGCAACAATGAAGATCATTGGCGACGGTTGTGATTTTTATTGATTGAATAAAGATTTTCAAGGATTTTCAAATTACATACATAAGCACTTCGATCATTGGGTGGTGATGTTGTCATTGCCAATGCAATAAGATGATCATCATATTTTTGCTTTCACTTCAGAGACACTTACATAACAGTATAGCATAACATTATACTAAAGGATAAGCCGAACGTATGCGTAGTAGTCCACAATGAATTATTTCAATTTTATAGCGAAAGCCTAATCAAGCGACACGAGTCTATCTCTGAAACTAAGCTGTTTCTCCAACAACACTTTATAGAAATAAAGCGGCAGGGGCGAAAAATTATCGAAACTGAGTGCACCAAAACATGAGAAATGTGTAAAAAAAAGTTTGCTAATGAAAATTTGTCATTTAGGCAATATGAGGCTGGCAGAGCTCATTGTTTTATATTTGGGAAATTTTTTGCCTAAACTAATTTAAATGGTAATTTATGTACTATTGGCGACAGGTGCCTCGGCTCTATTTATGCTAAAATAATGATATTCATCTTTTGATTTTTAATTATCAATTTGTTTAAGTTTTCAAAGTAAAATTAGGGACTCGGGGCCATGAATGTAACAGATTACCGTGTGTAGCCATATTTTGTTTAAACGCTGAAAAAACGTCATTAATCAATCATGTGAAATTGCTTTTTAAGTGCTAAATCGAAAGATTGAATGTGTTTGAAGAGTGCATTGAAAGCAAACAAAAAGTAGGCAACGACGCCTTTGCCGCAATAAACAAACACAAAATGATAAACAAAACTACAAAAATTTAAAACTAAAGTACACAATAAAATGAGCTTACAAATAAATAAATTAAGTGCTATGGTAAACATGCGCACAAATAACAAAAAAAAAAAAAAACAAAAAAAAAATGCAATTTATTAAAATTAAATTACAGAAGTAAATAGCCGCCCTCAGTACTGAGCAAAACACTTACCCGCTTAAAATAAATCTAAAAATGTCAAGGATGTTATAAATCCATGATTTTCGTTTTATAAAAATTAATTCATATTAAAAAGTGTTGCACATTAATATAAAAAAATTGTTAAAAGTGCAGTTAGCCAAAGCTGCCAAAGGCACTTGGGTGCTTGGAGCTTGGCCGGTAGAAGTTTATACGGTGTAGGGCATATAGTAGGAGAGAGATCTTCTGGGACATGTTATATACTTATCAAAAAATAGTTGCTAAGTGTGGCATTGTATGTATTATAATTTGCTAGCAATAGTAAGAAGGAACAGGCTTAAATATTTGGCAATAATAATTGGTAAGTATTTGTTTTGTTTGTTTTTTTTCTATTTAAGGATATTTGCTATAAATATGTAAATATCAAATATAAAACGCTTAACATTTAGTCAAAATTGAAGCAAAACTAATAATGCTAGTTGAGGAGGGTAGAGCAAAAGAGCGACAGAGAGAAAGAGCAAGATAGAGATAGAGCAAGAGGTGGTAGGTGTGGGGTTTGCAGTACAATACAAAAGCAATAAAGTTGTAAAGTATTTGCTTGGCATGGAAAACAAAAGAAAAAAAACGAAACAATCAAACAGTTTATATATAGGAGAAGTGGAGAAGTGGAGAAGAGTGGAGTTGCAATAAAAACTTGAATAGTATTTAGCAGAAATATTTGAGGAAGAGCATTTTTATACGCGCTCGATACCTTGACGGATGATGTCAGAACCCAAACATCCACATCTTCTGCAAACGATACGATGCGTTACGATATGACGCAAAAATATGTATTTATTCAAGATTTTCTGTAAAACAACAATAACAAAAATATTTACTCAAAGGAATTCGCTTGAAATAACAAAATAATAATGGCATAATTGAAACAAAAATAAATTCACTTAAAGCATTGTATATTAAGTAAAACAAAATCAAAAGCACACAAAATAAAAATCTATCGATAAAACTCAAACGAAATAGAAAACAATTGAAATAAGTAAAAATTGCGTATATTTATTAGCTTGTACAATCTGTTAACATCCCGCCCACATTGTTTCTTAAAGGAAATATGTATTTGCATGTGAATTGTTTCAGTTCAAATGAAAATATCGCATCGAATTTGACACGTTGTCTTGTTTACTGAGCTTGCCTAAGAATTTTCAGTTCCGTTCTGCCTCTTTCTGATATCTAATTATGTATGTGATTCTGTATATTGCAGTCAACTTCAACATAAATACAATACTATGGTGCTGATTCTGTTGCTTGAATATTGGTAGCATACCATGTCGAGCTTATCGATGTTTTGTTTCCTTAAGACATTTAAGAAATAATTTAACTATATATAAAACATAACATCATACCTATGTTGGCTGCCAACTGACGCTGATTTGTGTTTAGTTAGGCAATTTGTGGGTGTTTGTGTGTGTGTTTATTGAAAGTGCTAACTAGATTCTAAGACTTTGCTTTATATAAGCATTGAACGAAATGAGGAAATATTACAAACTAATTAAAGTGAAAAACCGCCGATTATCTCTGCATACAAATATATGGCTCCTCTTTAATGTCGAACAAACATCAAGGTTAATAAAAGATACCGTGGTTTTGCGTCGTTCCCTGCTTACCCTTATTGCTCCTATTACTATACATTAGGGATTTTGCTTACCCCCCATTGCAAGCAATTATTCTCGTAAGTTAACTAAATCCTGAAATAAAATGTTTTTGACACAATTCAATCGAGCGAACTTAAATCATTAGCTAAGTGAAATTGTGACACGTATCAAGATGCTGAGAATTTATAATTATAATCTACGAAAACGTTGCAATATTAGATTTTAATTAAACAAGATGACTTTAGACCGAAACGTCAAAACACAACGATGCATATATAACCGAAAAGCAGAATTTTAGTTTAAAATTCATATACGCATACATGGCGCACATATGTATGTACATACATACATACATACATGCGAGTATGCATGTAGCTGCAGCCTCAACATAGATATATATACATATATATACATATGTATATAGTCTACCAGCCAGCCACATGCTTGACAGCAATGGGGCAACGGCAATGGGGCAACGTCAACGAACACACCACCAACGCCTGCAGTAACCGTACTCAAGCAAGTTTCTTTGAATGCCCGTATGAGGACTCTTAACGTAATTTGACACCATTCTCGCAACTTTGCGCTACCAAAAGGCGAACGTGTTGAGACCGAAGGACGAGACTGCTGTCGATGCCGCCAAGCATATTGCAGTACAATTATTGATTTGATTGGATTGGATTTTTGCTATGCGGACTACTTTTGAGCAGACCAAGTGCCACTCGTACTTTACTTCACTTGAGCAACATACTTGCTAAGTGCTAATAGAAAATACAAATCCAAAGGTTTTTTCAAATATTTTTCGAGTCCCACTTTTTCTTAAGTATGCTTTATTTGCGTGCACAAAAAGATTTCCAAGAACCTCGAAAACGTGTCTTCCTTTATGAATGCACTTACTTCCTAGTTGAAATAATGTGAATTGTGTTTCGAGCTGCTTGGTGGATAAATTCAAATCAAAGCATGCCACCAAGCCTTAATCATTGCTCCTATACCTACCATAAGGACAAGAACCTTGTCAAACACCATATTCCCTACCAAATATAACTTTTTAAGGGCATGAGTATGCGGCGAAATTCTATAAGAAATTACCAGTTTTATGAACATTCGGTTATAACTTCAGCGGCATTACATATATATGTATGTACATACAAGTATATACTCCATGTCCAAAACGAGTTGAGAGCAAAACGTATAGAGCAACTTAGCTTAGTGAAATTATTAAAGCTATTGCAGAGAATCAAAACATATTCTGAGTTGAAGTAAGTTTCTACTACTTTGCGTCCATCTCGTAGTTTTATGGGCAACCACTGATAGCTCGCTCTTTTGAAGAGAGTGTTTCTTAAGCTTGTGGAAATGACTTTTGGAACTTAATATCTGTATGTCAGCCCTCTGTAGAAATTTTTAAACAGGCTCATCGCCTGGCAATTCGTTGGATTTAAATAATCGCTTAAAAAACAACAGATGGCCACATTGCATATTTCCAAACTCGAATACATATGTACATATGTATGTATGCATGTATTTACAAAAATATATAAATGTGATGATGCTATGATCAAAATTAAACAAAAATGTAAGTTTAAAAAGTTTTACGAACTTGAAGGCTTTTTGTGTAGATTTATGCACTGTCACCGTGCGAATTCGAGTTTCTTTTTTGCATAATCTGCTTCCAGCCCTGAAATGTTGTGAGTAAGCGTTCTACCTTATGTAATACTAACAACTAAATCATTTGCTAAATATTGTGACATTTAAAAGAACAAAAAAAAAAATGCACACGCGCACATTCAAAAGTGTGCATGTACAGTATAGAGGGAAAATGTTTTACACTTGCATAAATGAATAATTGTGCATACAACAAACTCAAAGCGAAATCACAATAATAATAATCATAATCATAATAATCTTCAGAATAATAATTACAACAATGAAAACAACAACAACAACGCCAAACAAACAAACACAAACACAAAAAGCTGAGCATTAAAGCTGCAATAAAAAACACAACAAATAAAACCAAATACAAACATACATATGCATGTATGTACATATAAATATACACATGTATGTATATGTATATATGTATACGTTTATGTATGCATACACACGTGTACACAATCGCATACAATATATGTAAATACATAAATAAGTAAAAATATACACAGATGGCTGGAATAAGTACCGTTGGTCGTTGGTAAATGTTCCAAATGCTCCAGGACCGCTGACTCTGCGCTGTGTGTGTTTAACGTGCATTTTACTTCATGGATACGTTGAAGAATAACTTCGCCTGCTCCTACGCCTATTTGTTTATTTATTTATTTTCACCTACGACCGTACTAAACGCAGCTTCTTCTATTTTCTTTTTGTTGTTCCTTATTGCCGCCTCGTTCGCTGCTGACAATAATGTGATTGTTGTTGTCCCGCGAACGCATTCACAGTCATTGCTAACGTCGTTTTCTTCTTCTTCACTTTTTTGCTGCTTTCATTGGTGTGTTCCTTTTCCTCTTATTTTTTTTTTTTTTTATTACCTTTTTTTGTTTTTTAGCTTTTACACACTTTAAGCATTAATAAACACAAATACAGCAAAACAAAAGTTTTCATTATATGAATGTTTGTAAGCGTATGCATATATTTTTGCACATGTGCATGTATGCTATAAAATAATTGCTTTGCTTTGCCGTTAGTTTTGTAAAGTAGTTGTCACAAGTAACAAACCAAAAAAAAAAAACAAAAAAACCAGAAAAAACATAAAAACAATAAAGAGGAACAATAAATTTTTGCAAAATATGCTTTTACACAGGCAAGTTCTCTCTTTAGCGCTCACTTGCTTTAAGACGGCTTTTTTGTCTCCGGCAGTTTTGCGCTTTGAGCGCTCTCTTTAGCTTTTGGGTTGTCAAAATACTTTCACTCTCACTTGGCTACTTTCGCTCTTTAACGTTTGATATCATAGTTTTGTTGTAGTTTTTATTATTTTTGCTTGATTTCGTTTTAAGTTGAGGATTTTCAGTTTTATTTCATTGTTTTTCGTTTTGGTGGGCTTTGAGCGATTAATATATAACGATTTTTCACTAACAGACAAACAATGTAAAATATGTAAACAAAAGCAAACTGATGCTCACTATGTCTAAGTAGATATATGTATAGGTAGGTTGTTCCTTTAGTTTAGTTCGTTGCAGTTGTTTATCTAAATATATGTTTCTATGTATATAACTGTTAACAGCACTAGATTTATTGCTTGTGGGTTTGTTTGTAGTTTCTTTCTTTTTATATTTTTTTATTATTTGCTTTAATTTGTTTTTTGTTTGTTTTTTGTTTTTTTTTTTTTTGTGTTTTTTTAGTTTCTGTTTAATAACTAATTTGAGGTTATGTTAACGCCTTAGTTGGTTTAACAATAGGTAATAAACGCATAAGTTCATAATAATACCATATGTTGCTATATTTAATAATTCCTTGTATTATTTAAACGTTTGCAGCTAGTTTTGTTTTAATTTTGTACTTTTTAAGTCGTTAAGTTTGTCAGGAGGATAAATGGGCAAGCGAACGTACGAACGATCAAGCGAGGCGAGCAGGCGAACGGGCAGGCAAGTAGGCAAGAAGGCGAGTAGGCGGTAAACTGGGCGTGCGGTCTAACGGTCGGGTGTTTTTGACATGTAACAAATGGCTAGTTGGGCTGATAAAACTACTTCTTTGTATAATATTTGTTTAGGCAACATAACTGCATAATGTTCGTTGTTAGTTATTTACTAAATAGGTTTATTTATATAAGTATGTATACTATATGCTGTTAATAAGTATATACGTGTATCAACAGAATTTGTTAAGTTCGTTTATATTGTACATATATATATATATATTTATATATATATATATTTTTTGGTCGTTTTCTTTTTTTATTCGTTTTTAAGTAGTGTGCGGTTATGAGACAACTGCGATGACTACGTGGGCACAAGGGGTAGTTGGTACGCGCAGCAGAACTTGAAACGATGCAAGGCTTTCGTTGATTTTTGTTTTTAGTTTTGTTACGTTTTTATTTTCGTTTTTTTTTGTTTTTTTTTTTTTTTTACTCTATTACTAAATTGAAATGGCGCGTTTTTTATTTTTTGTATTTAATTTGTAAAGTATAAAAATAGCATTTAGGCCTTTTAAATATACATATACTATATTTGTGCACGCATTTATCATTCATTAATGCGCCCAAGCGCGATTGACATATACGAAGGCGAATTTATTATTAATATTTTTAATGTTGCATTTGTCACTCTTTGCTATTTGATATTTTGTTGTTGCCGCTTACGTTTGTAACTTTATTACTACGAATGTTTTGTTTATTTTTTGTCACAATTTTAATATGCACATTCAACACAAAATTCTTCGCAATTTTATTTGAACAGGTACTAGGTTGTTGTTGTATTAATTTTCCTTTTCGTGTTTTTTTCTTTTTTTTTTTTGCTTGGATGCTCTTCTTGTGTACTTGCTTCAAAGGTTTTATATCCTTTTTAATTCGTTAATTTATTCTATGAAGCTGCTGTTTATTTATTATTTTATTTTGCTATTGGTGCCTTGTTTTTAAGTTATAATTTTTATTTGATTATGTAATTACGAGTTTCTTATTGGATATTGAACCGTTTCATGCTACTTTCTTCGTTCGTCATCATCTGCACACAGATACCGTTAAATAAATGCACATATACACACACAATTTATGACATACATGTGTGTACGTGTGTCGCTTTGCATGTTTGTTCTCATGTACCATGTAAATATGCACATATGTGTGCTAAAAGAAAATCTGCTCAATGAAGTATGCTATGATTTTTTTTCTGCTTTAATGGATTTTCTCATTATTTTGTATGATGATTTAAGTATGAAAAATGGCAATGCAAATTTTTCGCTATATTAAATAATTGCACATTTTCATGCACACATATATGCGAATTCACACACACAATCAAACACACACACATGCACACAGTGTTAAATCAATGCCTTTTCCTTTGACCTCTATACGTTGCCACCTGAGTTTTTTCTGCATGCGTTAGGCACTTTTTTCGTCTTTTGCACATAACGTTGAAAACTGCTTGTGTAATACCTTACTTTATATGCTGCTTCTTCTTAGTTTTCTGCTTTTTTGTTTTTTTTTTTGTTTCTTTATTGCGAACTTCACTTGGTGAGCTTATTTTATATCACATTTATTACATTTTTTATTAACATTAATTATTAACCAAAATGTGCATTGCTTTTGCCTGTTAATGCCTTTACATAACAATAACTTTTCTTCTTCTTATTTGCTACTTCGCTTGTAATATGCAAATAGTTTTTTTTTTTTTTTTTAATTCTATACTCTTCTTTTTACTTTGATTTCGGTTGCCTGATCAAAAAAAAAATAAAAAAATTCCTTTAATGATTTCCTCTTGCAGTGGCAAATTTAATATTTTCAATGCAAAACCTTAAACTTCTGCTATATTATTTTCATTATTTTATTCTTTTATTTGCTTCTTCAATGATGGTTAGGCAAGCAGAGAGCAACCAGCACACACGTTACCGTTACGTACGAACTCAGCGCGACAAGTGATACTTCGGTTAGGCGGAGATATGCCACTGAGCCACAAACAGCATTGACACCGTACTGAACTTCGATTGCTGCTGCGGGTGCTAATAACAGTTGGCTTGAAGGGAAAATCGATATGGATAGAAAGCACAAGTGAGTGCGTGCACATGTCCTTACAAGCCGGAGAGCAAGTCCTGCTTGCCTGCCTGCCTGCCTGCTGCTTGCCTGCATGTGACGCCGCCTCGAATCGTTTTAAGAGCAAACGAGTCTGCGAGCGCATGCGAGAAAGAGAGCCAAGTGGACGAGTGAAAGCAGCGAAAACTTTTCTTTTGTGTTTTCGCTGTGAATGAAAGTTTTTTTTTTCCTTATGTGTTTGCATCAGCTGCTTCAACTTGTTTTCAATTGCGCCACGGGCAAGAATACGCCACCACCATGCGCCGCTGCAAAAACAAACGCACGCGCGCATACGGCGTTTAAGGTGTGTAAGGTCAAAATTACTGCCTGCAATGATGGCGGTGGCGTACAGTACGTATGAATAATACTCGCACACGTGCAGTCGAAAAAGAAAGAGAAACTAAATGCAATCTTCACAGTTTAGTAATAATTATTTAATAATTACATTTTTATTTTTTTTTTCTATAAAATCTTTTTCCATTATTTACGTATCTAGAATATTATATTAAGTAAACAGTCAATTGAATAAACATGCGTATTGGTTCGTATTTAAATAAGCTTACATCATCGATAGACAAACTTCCAATACCTTAAAATCTTTTATGATAATTCTTAGCTCAGCAGAGGCGAAGAATTGATTTAGCCATATCGGTCGAAGCTTATTTCTGGAATTAGCAATGTTCTGCCGGCATGTAACGATGCACTTTGGTCATACTGAGACACTTCATTGGTCGCCAGTGTTTGATTTTCTTCTTAAATATTTTCTAATGGAAGAACTTATTAAAAAAAAGTGACAAAAAGTTTGCTTTGCTTGATTTATCAAAAAATAACAACGACACTAAAGATATTTTCCATTGCACACCAACATTCTATCACAGTTACAATTATCAAGACACTTTGTTAAAGGCGATTTTTACTGGTTACATATAAAGAAAGCAAAAGAAAACAAAAAAAAAAAATAAAAAAAAAAATCAAAAAACAAAAACAAAGCAAAAAAAAAAAAAAAATGCATAAATATGAAATTAAATTAATTTAGCAAAATGGCAAAAAGCGCCCAATAAGACGCAAGCGGGTATAAACAATGTACTATAGGCCCTAGCAGCCGTGTTCGAAACGAAATTATTGAAAAAGAAACTTTGTCGGATCTTAAGCGATGGCAGTGTTTGGCATTGATCCGCATACCAACTGCGTGTCTGTCCCTCGCTATCTCTGGCTACTATGCAAATTTGTGCTCCTTGCAGCTTATCGCCATGTGATTGAATTCCGGCAATAGGCAGCTGCGCGCTGCGCACATTATACGCATAATCCGACTG
Organism: Stegana nigrithorax; assembly: GCA_037044495.1. Lineage (NCBI taxonomy): Eukaryota > Metazoa > Arthropoda > Insecta > Diptera > Drosophilidae > Stegana > Stegana nigrithorax. The sequence goes on from JBAMBQ010004912.1 coordinate 119,236, forward strand.
ATGCAGCACCTCATTGGACAAGCTGCGTATATATACCATAAAGTCGGCGATATCCTGACTAGACGAGACAAACCAGCGCAATGTCAAATTGCCATTGCGATTCCTGAAATAAAAATGGCAAAGGAAACACTTTGTAGAGGGCTTCAACTACATAAAAGTGACTATAACAACTTACGCCTGAACTTCCCGAAAACGCACATCCGGCAATACCTTATAGGCCTGGCCATTGTACAATTCATTCGATTCGTCGTCACTACATAGCAAATACTCGTCCGCCAAGTCGGTCAGCAGCTGTCCGCTTACCAACTCCGGCATCTGGCAGCGTACACTGCTTAAATCTAAGCTGAGTTCGCTCTGCTCGAGCATGTAATGCTTCAAGGGACGTGCATTGCAGCCGCAGCGCAGGGGGTTGTCGGTGAAGAACACTTGTGTGCCATTACGTATGTTCGAGACAAGCGTCTGTTCGAAATCCTCCAGACTGTTATTACGCAAATCGATTAATGTAAAAGGCAACGGTTTTGTGAATTTTTGCCAAGGTATGCGATAAATTTTATTGTTGGCCAAATTGATGACCGACAGATTTTTGGGCAAATCGAAGACATGCTCCTCGGACATCAAATTAGAGAGTTCATTGAACGACAGATCCAGCTCTTGCAGTTCGGTGAAATTTGAGAGCACGCCGCGACGCAATTCGTTAATTTGATTGTGTGCGAGGTTCAATTTAAGCAGCTTCTTGGTGCCAAAAGTGATGTCATATGTGAGAACTGGCATCTGATTGTAGCTTAGATCCAGATATTTCAAATTATACGGTATATACTGGTGGGAGGGGAACGTCTTCTTCGTCACGAAGCTTATGCGATTATGACTGAGATTCAGCTGTAAAATAAATTCACCAGAGCAATTAACAACAACACATTTGATTATTACATGACAACTTACAGACTCCAAACTGAGCAAATCATCCAGCACGCCATTCGTCTTATTATCCAATTTCGATAGCCTATTGTGCGATAGATCAAGCCTACGTAAGGAAGGCAATCCAATGAAGACATCGTTGCCTATGTGGCTAAGCGCATTCGCGGACAAATTGAGCGTCAGCAGCTGCAGGAGCCCATCGAAGGCGCGTTTGCTTAAGAATTTTGCAATTGTTAATCATTGTTTAGCCGAATCTACGTGATAAGCTTCAACCAACCTTATATCGCTGACTTGATTACCGTATAGGTGCAATTCGAAAAGAACTGGCAGTTTACCAAATGCGCTGCGCTCCAGTGACGTGATGTTGTTGTACTGAAAACAAATGATTGTACAATCAGTATAATGTAAGTAACAACGCATGGTTCTAGAACATCCATTTAATTATTCATTGAATTTACCGCAACTTTTGTACTTTTTTCAATTCTTTTTTCCTTTAATTTCTGTGCCAGAGTGGCATATGTTTACCTCTAAATGCAGGTACTGCAGCGTTGTCATCACCGCCAGGCACTCAATTGGCGGTCTGGTAATGCCATTGCGCTGCAAAAACAAACGTTGTAGGACGAGCAATCCCGTGAAGCTGCGCTCATCCAGCGAATCTCCAATTTGATTATCGCTCAGATTCATGAAAATTAATGCGTTCATCACTGGCCAAGTGCCGGCCGGTACAGCTTGTATGCGATTATCATTCAGGTAGAGCTCGTTAAGCGATATTGGTATTTGGAAAATTTTCTCAAGACGATTACTGTTCAGTTGCAGCGAACGCAAGCTAGTCAGTTTAGCCAAAGCGCCGCGAGCGATATTTGATAACAGATTATGCGACAGATCCAGCTGCAGCAATGTGGGCAAGGTGCCAAACGTGGATGACTTAAGTTCCTCGAGGCTATTGTGACTTAAATTGATTGAACGCAAGGAAAAAAGGGTTTGGAAAACGCCATTGAATATGTTGGAAATGTTGTTATAGGATACGTCAATTGTATGCAACTCGTACAGCTTTGGGAAGCAATTCTTCGGTATTTGAGTAATGCTGTTATGTGAAGCGTTAAGCACGCGCAGGCCAGTCATGTTTTGGAGGGGGACCTACAATAACAAAATAATCACAACATATTTCATATAAGCAGTTATAATGGAAAAAAGTCTCTCCTAGTCACATGCAACAAAAGTTCTACAATACTCACATGTGCTAAGTTGGTTAGATTATTGTAGCTCAGTTGAAAATCCGTAACAAAGGTAGTCGTGTCGAAACTGTTCCGCGAAAAATTTGCCAGACGATTGTGCGATAAGTCCAGTATTGTTATGTTTACACAATTCTCAAAAGCAAGCGGTTCTATCAGCTCTAGTACATTATGTGAGACGTTAATCATGGCCTGGTAGACATCCTTGAAAGCATTTTTTTCTATTTTCGATATGTTATTCTCGGCGACATCCAAGATCTAATTTCAAATAAATCATTAATCAAATGTTACAATTTTAAATAGACACAACTAACCTCTACATAATTCAGTTGGGAAAACATTTGGTAATCCACTTTATTCAGTTTATTGCGTGCCAGATCGATCGTGCCAATGCGTGTAATGGCAGTAAAAGTGCCACGTCCCACATCAGAAATACGATTGTCGCTCAAATAAAGACGCCGCAGAAATCGCATTCCCCGAAAGCTGTTCGCGTCGAGCCGTGCGATATTGTTATGCGATAAGCTGAGCCACTTGAGCACAGAGTTTCGCGCGAATGTGCCACGGCTCAGCTCATTCAACGCATTATGTGAAACATTACACCAGCCGAGCTTTGTGAGATCTGCAATGTGTTGTGCTTCCAGTTTTTTTATGGTATTGAAGCTAAGATCTAACATTTCCAGCTCACGAAGATTCTTAAATTGATTGCGTTTTAAGTTTTCCATTTGATTGCCGTGCAAATCAAGAGTTTTTAGTTTTCGCAACGGCTGCATTGTCTCAATTGGTAAATCGTTGAGTGGCCCGTTTGTAATTCGCAATATCTCCAAGCGGTTGTTTATTTCTTGGCCATCGAAAAGACCTTTAGGCAGCTGCATTAACCCGTGGCCATCAATGACAAGTTCTTTGGCTTTGCCTAGAATCTGAAAAATGTTTGCAATTTAGTTTTTTTGCTATGAGGTATCAAGAAATGTCAACATACGCCAAATGCGAGATTGCCAAAAGTGGTTAGGTTCGTGCGCAGTAAATGCAACTCTTCCAGTGTTTCGTTAACACCATAAAACGAGTAGTCCTCAATGGTCGTGATTGGTGTCTCAACAATCTGTAAGCGTCGCGCTTTGACTTTTGAAAACATCGGACCGTACAAGCGTGCTGCAAGCAAACTCGTATTAAACCGCTGCTATACAGAGTCTTCTGAGCTGAAAAATACATACCAAAATGTCCTTTGTAAATGATCAACTCTTCAACAGGCAGATCCGTTGCGCCCAGGTTCTGCAAAGCCACCGAAAGTGTTGCGAGGTTTGTGTTATCGCAACGGACATAGATCCCATCGTCGGAGCCCTTAACGCAGTTGCATGGGTACAATAGCTTCGATCTGAATGTAATAGCAAAATCGTCCATTATTGAATATGAAGAAATCACACTATCTAGAAATACTCACTTGGCTGGGCATTTGTATTCTGGTTCACCATAGACATATTCTGCATTGGCTTTTGCCATAAGCATAAAAAACAGAACTAACAGCATCGTTAAACAGTGGCAGTACGCCTCCAAAGAAATGAGTTGGAGTATTTGACGTCACCAATATTATTTAGTCATGGCGAGTAAGAGCAATAGGTTTGTTGCTTAAGTCTTTTGTTTCTGTTTTTTTTTATTCTACTCGTATTACTTCAAAATGTTGGCGGGATATTAAACTATTGAACTTAACCAATAATTGTAAACAAACAAGTACTATCAAATTACTTTTTGATCACTTTCACTTTCCAGCTATTCGCAAATTATCTTGTACTTTTTGTGGCCTTCAAGCGATCTTGTTTTCTTTGTGAACTACTTTAACCTTCTTCGCAGCTGCACAGCAGTGAAGTGAAGTGTGTTAGAGTGAGAAAGTAGAATGAAGAACGCGATATTGTTTCTCATGTCGTAATCTTAACTAGAAAACCATATCCAGAATGAATAAAGATTTGATTTCATATCAGCTTTGTCATAAAACTCATTTAAATCGTCTTAATTACGACATGTCATCATAATATACAAAAACTTTAAAAGCGACTGTTACGGCTGCAAAAAGTACTAAAAAATACTACAATGCAAAGTAAAAGCGGTTAAACGGTTGGCAGTGTTGTGCAAATAGCTTACAAAAGTTGGCAGTGCCGGCGTCTGTTTTAGTCGAGTTTGCAGCGTTAGCAACGCGTAATAAAAAATAATTTCGTCGAAATTAAGAATTTTTACTTAATTTCTATTCTTCAACCAGTTTGCAAACATAAAGTAAATAGTAATTATATATATATTTTATATTTTTACAATTGGCACATGCTTGTGGCTTGTAAATTAAGTTTTCTACGTGTTGACGTTTTCTTTCTTTGACTACAGGGAGAAATACTGACTTCGCCCGGTTTTGCCGCCATTGCCACATTAACCAATCAGAGCACTTGCTACGCACACCAGCGCAACTTTTGACGCAATAATTTGACTGTGTGTGTTTGACAAGGGAGAACGCGAGTTATTTGCCTCTTTTGGGCTGTTAAAACATATTGATCTAAACGTTCCGTGGGACGGTTTCCTTAATTCAAATCTTAGAATTAGTGTCTTGAAATGAGTACCTACGCTGCAGACGCTTTGAATGCTGCGCATCTAGAGCTGCATGGCGGTGATGTTGAACTACGTCGTCCATTCGATCCAACCGCGCACGATTTGGAAGCATCTTTTCGTCTGACACGTTTTGCTGATTTAAAAGGTCGTGGGTGCAAAGTACCCCAGGAAGTACTTGGTAAGTTGGTGTCAGCCTTGCAACAGGACTATTCGCTGCAGGACCAAGAGGCGCAGTTCATGAACTTGGCTATACCGCGCATTGGTATTGGACTGGATTGCTCCGTTATACCGCTGCGTCATGGTGGACTCTGCCTGGTGCAGACTACTGATTTTTTCTATCCAATTGTTGATGATCCATACATGATGGGTAAGATTGCATGCGCTAATGTGCTTAGCGATCTATACGCCATGGGAGTCACCGATTGCGACAACATGCTCATGTTACTAGCCGTAAGTACTAAGATGACAGAAAAGGAACGTGATGTAGTTGTGCCGCTGATCATGCGTGGATTTAAAGATTCAGCGCTGGAAGCCGGTACTACTGTCACGGGTGGTCAGAGCGTTGTGAATCCCTGGTGTACTATAGGCGGTGTTGCCTCGACTATTTGCCAACCGAATGAGTATATTGTGCCAGATAATGCAGTCGTGGGCGATGTCCTTGTGCTAACAAAGCCCCTAGGCACTCAGGTAGCTGTAAATGCGCATCAGTGGATTGATCAACCGGAACGTTGGAATCGCATTAAACTTGTCGTATCCGAGGAGGACGTGCGTAAAGCCTACCACCGTTCCATGAATTCGATGTCACGTTTAAATCGCACAGCTGCCAGACTAATGCATAAGTACAACGCTCACGGTGCTACAGACATAACCGGATTTGGACTACTTGGTCATGCGCAAACACTTGCTGCACACCAGAAGAAAGACGTCTCCTTTGTAATACACAATTTACCGGTCATTGCCAAAATGGCTGCTGTTGCTAAAGCCTGCGGCAATATGTTCCAACTGTTGCAGGGTCACTCCGCCGAAACGTCAGGCGGTCTGCTTATATGCTTGCCACGCGAACAGGCTGCTGCTTATTGCAAAGACATCGAGAAACAGGAGGGTTATCAAGCCTGGATTATTGGTATTGTCGAAAAGGGCAACAAAACAGCACGTATTATCGATAAGCCACGCGTCATCGAGGTGCCCGCAAAGGAATAAAAACACATTCGTTACAAAACCGATAATCTACAACAAGAAACTTTTCGTATTGCTCTCAACTGTTGTATCCGGCTAGAAAAAAAAAAAAAAAAAACAACTATAATAGCCACATTGCCCAATGAGAGCATGCATTTTAATTATTTTTGGTTATTCTTTCAAAAACAACTTGAATAAATGATGCACATATACTATTAATAAATACTTTTAAGAATTTAAAAACTTAGATAAGCCGTTTTTGTGACAAATGATTAAAAATTCATTTTAATAAATTTTGCAATAATTAATAATAAGCTTTCACCGTGTTATTGTTTTTTTTTTAGTTTCTGTAACCATCTTTGACGGTTAAACATCTCAAATAGATCCGTTAATAATTTGGCGGAAATTAAGATGGAGTTTTTTGAAACCCCTTTTATATCAGTAATTTTTATTTGAACCACTTAAGAGATTTTTGGTAGATTTTCCAAACTAGGCGATGGTAACCATAATCAAGTGATGCTTTACTCTCTGTTAT